>CAUYTI010155929.1:0-40538 GCA_963575145.1 Galago senegalensis | reverse complement strand
ACAGGCGCCCGCCACAATGCCCGGCTATTTTTTGGTTGCAGCCGTCATTGTTGTTTGGCGGGTCCAGGCTGGGGATTCGAACCCGCCACCTTAGGTGTACATGGCTGGTGCCTTAGCCGGTTGAGCTATAGGCGCCGAGCCTCTATTCTGGTTTTATATGTTGCCAAAATTTTTCTGTTGGTTCCTCCTCATGTATGTTTTCTTCTTGTTCATTTCCCTTCCATACTTTTTCCTTCTTACTACCTCCTTCAGTTTAAATTATCTTGTCTCAGAGCTTAGGCTTTTAAGTGGCATTTTAGCATAAGGCCAAAAGGAAGATAAGAGTAAAGAGCGAGTAGGGAGAAAGAAGAGAAAAAGTTAAAGAGAAAAAAAGAAGAAGGGGGCTTGGAAGGAAAGAATCGAAGAAAAGGGAAGAAAAAGGACAGTGAGAGAGAAAGAGAGAGAGAGTGGTGGGAGAAATGGTTGTGTTCATCAGGGTGTTTTAACAACACCTGCAGCTCTAGGGCTTTGGGAGATGGGGTGTGCAGGTCCCTCTAAGTCTGGTGGTCCTTTTCAGTCTGAGCAAAAGTAGGTCCTTCACCTTTGCCACATATAGAAAGAAAACAGCAATATGTCACAGTAGGGACTTACGAATACCTTTTTTCCAAAGGCCAAAGCTAGAAGGACACCTAAGACTATAAGCTGTGGCTCCCCTGAGTCAGTCCAGTGCCATGACCCTTCCAGCCAGACCAATGGTGTAAGCCCCTAGCCCTCAGAGAAGAGAAAATAATGAAAAAAAATATACAAAAATTTAATAATTTATAAGATAAAGAAGATAAAAAGTTAATAATTTTATAAGACAAAGAAGAAAAAAAGGGATAGCTTAGCTGATGTATGAGAAATTTAGGTAGGAAAGATAAGAAAATTAGAAAAAATTCTGCCAAAAGAGAGAGTAAAATGGGAGAAATAAAAAAGGAAGAAAGAACAAAAGAAAAACCATAACAAACATCAAGGAACTCTTGCTATTGAAAAAAGTAAAAGTGTTGAAATAAAAATACAACCAAACCAAAAGAAAAAGGAAACCCAACTAAACCAACCACTACCACCACAATAACAAAAGATAGAAGAAAAAAGAAAAAAAAAAGAAAAAAATGAAGTAGCAAAAAATGTAAAACTATACGTGTATATATATATACACATATATATTGATATATTTCCTGGAAATCAGGTGGCACTATGGTGTTAGGAACTAGAGAACATGCCCTGGATTTTCTGTATATGAAGCCACTCTCGAGTTGCAAAGGAGACTGGATCTTGTCCTCCTGACTTCTTTGCCCTCAATCTGGATATATATCATCCAGATGGCCTGTTTGCTCTCTCAGCATTCAGTTCCCATGGGCCTGAGGTCCCAATGTTCTTACCATACTTCCCAGGAGGCCCATCAGACAGTGTCCCCTGACAACAAGGCAGCTCTCTCATGGAGTGCAGAGGCTGTTCAGCTCACCCCAAGGATGGCCAGTCAAGCTCAGCAGGTGTGGGTAAAGTATACCTCATTAGGATATACTCTGATGGAGTCATTAAAAATGACCATCATGAAGACACTGTAGAATCATGAAAAAATGTTTTATGATATATATTAAGAAGGTAAGATTCTTATTTTTAAGTATTTAATCCATTTGGGGTTTATTTTTGTATATTTTGTGAGATAAGAGACTAATTTTATTCTTCTGCATGTAAATACCCAGTTCCCCCAACACCATTTATTAAACACTGCCCTTTCCCTTTTGTGTCTTTGGTAACTTTATTGAAAACCAGTTAGCTGTAACATGTGAATGCACTTCCTGAGTTCTGTATTCTGCTTCATTGGTCTATGTGTCTGTTTGTATGCCAGTGCTATACTGCTTTTGTTACTATAGCTTTGCAGTAAATTTTAAAGTCAGATACTGTTTTGTGTCCAGCTTTGTTCTTTTAACTCAATACTTCCATGTCTACTCAGGATCTTTTGTGTTCCTTTACATATTTTAGGATTGTTTATTCTAATTCTCTAAAGAATGTCATTGATCTTTCTTAGAAATTACACTAGATATGTACTTTGCTATGGATCTTATGGAAATTTTAACAATATTAATTCTTCTAATCCAAAAACATAGGATATCTTTCTATTTAATCTTCTATTTAATCATTAATCTTTGTCTTCTTCAATTTCTTTCATCAGTATTTTACAGGTTTTAGTGAAGAGATCTTTTATCTCCTTGGTTAAATTTATTCCCAACACAGTTAAATTTACTCCCAAGAACAAGAAACCTTCATACACTGACCACCTCCTTAAGTTGATCTAATTTTCATAGACAAGACATGCCTCACATGTACTCAGTGGAAGACTGACCTCTCTATATTGACCACCTCTGTAAGTTGTACCTTGACCAGTTGGACTGTGACATACAATATTAATTTACCCTCTATAACTTAACCAGTTAAGTCCACTCTACAGCAAGAGTTAGAAGGTGTGGGCTTTGCTCCTTATATAATTTTTTCTTTACTATAAGTTCTTTTTTCATGTTTTATTAATACTACATGTTGGATCAGACCTAACACCCTACTGTTTATCACAAGTTCTGGAAGATCTTTTTCAATGTGAGGACTGGTTTCGGATGTTACTTCCAAATTGTAGGTATATCATACAATTAGTGAAAATTATACTGTTAATTGACATATTATGGTCCAAAGGAAAGAACTCAAAGAGCTGACAGTGAAGGAAAAGGTTGATCTTCTATGCTTTTTGGAAAGCAGCAGCAAAAGTAAGAGTGGAACATTTTGGTGTTAGCAAAACCACAGTTAGTGATCTCAGAAATGTAAACATAAGTACTTAGAGAGAGATGGTAAAGAAAGTGGAAATCTACCATGTAAAAGGAGGAAAATTTCCCTCAGTGAAGTCTGTGAAGCCACATTAAGCTAGTCCAAACAAATGAGGACAGTTAGCTCCTAAATCTCTGGCTGATAATTCAAGACAGTGCTAAAAAATTTGCACAGAAATTGGGGGTAGCAGATTTCCAAGCATCAAATGTTGGCTTGAGAAATTTCAACTGTGATATAAGATGTCCCAGGAAGTCTTATGTGATGAATCCAATAAAGTTCCAGTAAAAGGAAGAGTTCATCAAAAAGTTCCCAGACTTTGCCAGAGTCTTCAGAAATGACATCTTTAACACTGACAAGTGCGAACTCTTTTTCAAGGTGATGCTGGACAGGATCCTCATCATGGAGGGTGACAAATCTAAGAATGGAAAACTTTCCAAAGAAATGTTTCATACTTCTGGTTTGCCCTGGCTTGACTGGAGAGAAACTAAAGCCCTTAGTGACTGGTAAATTGGCAAAGCCATACACATTCAAGAACCTAAAGCCTCAAAGACCTCCCATCACTTGGAGATCAAACAAATGTTCATGGATGATTGGTGCCTTATTTGAGGAGTGGGTAAGGATTTAATCCATTTGGGGAGAAAAAAACAGTCTATTCTACTGACAGTAGAAAACTGTCCTAGCCATCTGCAAGAGAATCATCTCACAACATGACATTGAAATTTCTGCCTCCAAACCCGGCCTCAAAAATCCAACTTCTTCCAAGACATTGTCAAAACACTTAAAATGTACTATCAATCCCAGCTCCTGAAGTGGGTCATTATTAAGACACAAACCTGTGGTCCACCTGTGGAAGCAGCTGCTTCTGCTGATTCAGTTCATGCTCTGGATTAGTTGTGCTGGGAATCAAGTTCAGCCAGAAACAATACAGAAGTGTTTCAAGAACACTGGATTTGTTAAAACCTGAGAGCATTGACGTTGTGGCTCTATCAGACAGTCCATCTTCTGTGGCAGAATTCGCCATGCAAGCCTGAAGCCTGAGGCTGAGTGGTTTGGCCTGGAGTGGGAGTGCGTCCAAAGGTGCAGTCCACAGGTACTAGTCTTGAGTACGGTGTTGTGGAGATCTGTCCAGAGCTAGTTTTACTGTGGTACATCCTGTGTTGGAGTCCTAGCCAAAGTCCTATGCTTACTTCTCTGTCTTCCCCCCAGCATACAGTATCTCTCTCTAGACTGTGCTTGCTGCCTAGGGTTGGGTAAGGGGTGATGCAAGGAATGTAAATTTGTCCTTTCTACCCTTTTATAGTGTGTCTTTTCTGATTATTTTGCTACAATCAGGTACTGTCATATTTCACCTGGCTTTCTTAGATCTTTGGAAGGTATTTTGGTATGTGGACAGTTGTTCAAATTGTTGCTTCTAGGTAGCAAAATTTCTAGAGAGTCATCCTCATCTTTCTCTATCACAGTGCAGATCATTTTCATATTAAGTTTTACTTTCAAGTTAAATATTCTACATCATAATTAAAATGTATAATCATAGTCAATTATGAAAATGCTGAATATTTCAAAACCAAAATTTATTAATATTCTCTTGAAGTAAGGCCTGTTAAAGAATGTCAGCTGAAGGCAGAAGGCACCGAAAAATACTGATCTGATCATCTTTTTATTTGTTCTTTGGAAATGACTAAGGAGAGGGAACTCTAATCTTAAATACAGACTTCTTGAGTATGAATTGAAATGTAGGTCCACTTAGCAGTAGGTGCCCTTCAAACTCACATGTTCCTCAATATTGGAATGCAGCAGCTGCTATGGAACCTGGCAAAGCTCTCTGTTCTTGTGCATAAAATCCTCTCAGAGCAGCTACTTTCTTAAGGCTATATTTCTTAAATGTTAAGCACTTAGGGATCTCCTTAAAATGCTAATTCTGATTGAGTTAATCATAGTAGAAATTATAATTTTCTGTTTTGAACAAGCTCTCAGGTGATAGTGATGCTGTTGATCCCTAGACTGCACTTTTGAGTGAGTTCACTTAAGACAAAGTGGTGATATGGGGAGTTCTCTGCTTAATCTTTGTTCTTCATTTTATTTCTATGACTGGAAGCTAAACTTTAGACAAGGAAGCATGAGATTGGATTGGATTTCAGTGAAAAAGAAGTGTTACCGTATAATGGAATAATTTCTTATAATTTGTTAGTCCAGAAAGATCAGTATCAATACCCAGAAATATAGCCTATAACTGTAGAATATAACTGTTGAAGTCTTAAGCATTGTTATATGTCTAATTGTTTTGGAATGCCCATGTCATGATTTTAGGTTAATCATTTTGAAAATTTGTTTTGGAATTTTCAAATGTCATTTATAAGTAGATCTTATAAAATCTCTTACTTGATCTTTTGGTGACCTTTGGATATATGAGAAGTAAAATGCTAAAGTATTTAGTATTTAATAATTACTAAATATCTGTAGATTTAATTTTAGAAACTAAAGATTAAAAATTAAAGTTAAAGTTAATATCTTGTGTGGGAAGTTTCTTGGTTTCCTTTGATCCTCATGTTATAATTAATGCCATTATTAGTGTTCAATTCTTTCAAAAGTGGCTTCATGAGATGAAACTTTAAGTCCCAACATTTTGATTATAACTTATTATATGAGATAACAAAACCTAATTATGAAATATATTACCTGAAGTAATAAAACTACATTTGGATTGAGATTTTTATCCCTAAATTAATTTTTAAACCTGTGAACAGTGAGTTGAATGATTTCTTAAATACATTTTTATGAGAACACATTTCTATGGAAAGTACATTTCCATTTTTTGGTTTGTTTTGAATATAGTATTAGGCATTAATTCTTTAGTCTACCAAAGATTAGAAACCATAAAGCTAGATTAAAGGAATGAACAAAAGTCTATATGTAGATATTGAGCAATTCGAATCATTATGCTTTCAAGAAAATAATTATATCCCTAGAATGAATACAGAATGAATGAAATAGTCTAAAGTACTATTTCTAGCTGGGTATCTAGCTATGATTTTAATGATCTATATCACTAATGCATGTTACTAAATGAGTCTGTTGTTTAAACAAACTCTGAGGATTGAGATATGTTTAAAACCACCCAGCACAATGTCCAGCTCACTGAAGATGTTTATTGCAGTTTTGTTGAATTTGAGTAAGTCTTACCTGATCCCCAAATCACATACATTGTGTTCTTTAAAAAGCTGCAGTGATTTGGTCTCCTGTTTCCTGTTCTTCTGTGATAGCATTTCTGCTTCGGTCCTAATAAACAGCTATCCTTTCCTTCTTATGTATTCATATTTTGTAGAGAGGTTAGGACCTAAAAATTAGGACACACATTAAGTATGTAGGTAATGTAACTTCACTGGGCTGCTATGACCATCTTAATTTCTGTCTTATCACTTTATGTATGTTAACTAAATAAAGATTCATGAGATTTAGTTTTAATTTTCCTAAGAAAATAAAGGTAATGAGATTTTTGGTTGATATATCCTTGTTTCCTTATCTTAAAATTTGAACCTATGCTATTAATGGCAGCAACTTTAATGAAATCCTTTCCTTTCCAAAATTTACAGCCAATATATTAGAATGAAAATACATTACCAATGGTCACATTAACAAAAGTAGATAGAAAAACTGTGCCTGAGATCTAAAATTTGAAACATCATTTTAAAATGTCAAACATGTTTATCTGCAAGATAATAATAGTATTTGCTAATGAGAGGAAAATTACCCAAGAAATAATTTATCTTGTGAAAGCTTTCGTTCGGTTCTTACATTCTAAATCTGGACCCTCAAAAATCTGTGAAAGTAATTCTTCAGTATAGTATAACTTGCTGTTAAGGAATGACTTCCTGACACCTAGTATAAACTAGTTACATGAATACAAATGTGGACTCTTGAAAGGCACTGTCTGTACACATACCAAAAATGTTTAACATTCTATATGTTAAAAGTGAACTCTCCTTTGCCTTCAATTTTATTTTCAGTTCTGTTTTTTTCAGTTAGTTTAAGTGGAAATACAGTACATTTTTTTATGATTTAAAATCTGCAAGGCTTCCATTCATGAGGTTTAGCTGCACAGAATTATACTGTCTACTCAAATTAGAAATATTCTGATGCCACAGAATACCAGAAATGTTATTACTTGTATAAGCAAATGCTATCCATAATTGTTTTCTTTCCCTTGAAACATGCTACATCAACTGTTCGTTCATTTGTTTGTTTTGAAATAGAGTCTCATTTTCTTGCCCTCAGTAGAGTGCCATGGCATCACAGCAACCTCAACTCTTGGCACAAGCAATCCTCCTGCCTCAGCCTCCCAAGTAGCTGGGATTGTAGGTGCCACCAAAATGCCCGGCTATTTTTAGAGATGGTCTGGCACTGGCTTAGGCTGGTCTCAAACTCCTAAGCTCAACCAATCCACCTGCCTCAATCTCCCAGAGTGCTAGGATTACAGGTGTGAGCCACCATGCCTGGCCTACTTGAGTATATTTTATACTTGATACCAAACCATCATTTAGATCAAGCCTGTTTCCTAAAGGAGCTGCAGCAGTATTAGAAGACTGATTTCTTCCGTGAGAGGGCAGCCAACTTAGAATACACAGTTAGTTCAACATGATTAGCAGATGCACATAAAATTCCACATTGACCAGATAGAAAGCAAAGTGGTGATTTATAGGCTGGAATTTGCACATTTATTTTTCTAAAATTCAGCATGTTCATTACTGTCTCAGTGTAAGTAAAGGCTTCTCCTCCCATGAGATTTTAATACTTGCTACATTATTCTACGCTGAAATGTGTTCAGTTCTTTATTGTGTATTGGAAAATTCTAATTAAAATGATGTAATTTAAAAAATGGGTCTTCCACTGACTAAACATCTGCACACTAAACAAGGCAATCCACTGAGATAAATACAGGAGCTAACAGATATGACTGATTAAATTTACTATGAACTCTAACTACTATCTGTAACAATGTTTTTTATCCAGTACGGAAATCCACTTTTAAATTTCCCAGAACTTGAATGGGAAACTTAAAAATCCGTTTGTAAGTTGATTAGAATTTAGAACACATTTGTCCTACAAAATCAGTGTGATAATATGATTAGGCTCTCATTTCTGTCCCTCCAGGACTTTTACCAAACCCAACAATTACTTTTATATTATGCATTGTGCATCAGGAATTAAGCGCTTTAGACAAAGAACTGGAACTATGTTCTTCAGCATGCTGAGCTATTATGTCCAAGAACTGAAATCACCTGTGTCCACATGATTTGTGCTATAGGAAAACTGTTCAGGAAAGGTAAGACTATACATCAACAAATAACTTCACTGACTGTTTTGTGAAATGCACATATATTACTTAATCTAAAACAATCTTCTCACCTTGTCAAATAGTTCACTTATCAAGCAATAGTTTGCTTATCAAGACTTGCTTTCAAGACCCTTGCATTGCTATATATACTAATCCTGAACTCTTATGTCATGAACTTTTTCAAATCCCAGTCTGCTTTCCATCTCTGAGCTCAAATCTTCAAATCCTATAAATATCCTCCCTTAGCCCCACTTCAGAGACACTTTTAAGACTGTGAAAGCTAAGTCCTGTGCTACTGCAGTAAATACTAATAAGCTTAGCTCACTTTATTAACAGTTTCTTTGGAGGTATTTCAGGAAGTTCAATAACACATTCATTCACTTAATCCTCATAACCTTATGAATAGTTCTATTCTTAGGCTCTTTTTACAGATGACAAAACTGAGGCACATTAGTTAAGTGACTTACCCTAACACATGATTTAACTCACAGGCATTTAAACTCTGATACTAATATTACTGAGTCCATCTTCCTCTTGTATATCGATCTTTAGACATCCAAAATAATTTTATATCCAGAGCTTCTCAGCCCTGAGCTTAACTACTGTAACTACTGTATTAGTAATTTAATTGTTTATACTTCTCCCTGGACATTGAATTCTTGGAAGACAGGGTATATGTTGTTTTTGTCTCCATACTGCCAATGCCTAGATAGAATCTGACAAATGGTAGGCATTCAATAATTGTTTATAAAAAGAATCTGAAAAGAAATCCCATCTTACATATGAGGCTCTGCGATGTCTTAAGGGTCTTGCTTTAGCTCAGCAGAATAACGGTTAGAATTGGTGCTGATGCCAGTATGCCGCATTCTTTACCTAAACTGTAAACTAGTTCTCAAAGAGCAGTTCTTATGAGATGAGAGTCTACAAACACTGTAACTGGACTCATGTGCATAAAGCTATAGTCTTGATAAAATCTTCTATTTCTTTGCTTCCTACTGAAATTTTACCATCTCAGTACGATCCTACAGGTGCTCTTATGTTGATTTGATGCTTGAGTTATATATTTAACTGATTAATATAAATGGAAAACACTGATAAGTACAGTTTCTGACAATTGTTTAGAAGATAGAGAAGTCACTATAAAGTTTTCTTGTTGAAGAAACAGTTGTAATTCACTTCTCTATACTAAATAGTAAAGCTTTTATCATAAAGATAAATTAATAGTATATAAACATTTGGATACCAGAGAAGGATTTTAAAATTTTATATAGAAATTAAAATTAAGAAAGAAAAAAATGTAGGCTAGACAGGTATTTTGCTTCTTCTGAGATAGTTACTCACATAGCAAATGTTTGGAGGAAAACAGAGCACGGCAAAACAAAAAGGCAAGTTAGCAAGAAATAATGCAAAACACCAACAGAAACCAGAGAGGATCCTCGGCCAAACAGTATGAAACATGACAAATCAACTCTTAGCCTGCGGTTCTTTTTCTTCTGGCTTTCAATCACTGCTACTGGCTGCTAAAACCCTTGAAAGTTGATGGGGACCCTTACGCTAAATAAATCAGGTTCATAACGGAAGCTGCTCATCAATGCTGACATTCCGAACGGGTAAGCAGCCAAACATGCTGTGTATTCTAATGTCAAGCCACAGAAAACACAACACTAACCCTGAAGTATTTTAGCCATAAGGCAAAACAAACAAACAAACAACAACGAGAATCTAATCAAGTTTCTAATCTAACAGCTTACAGGAAACACTTCAGATGGGTGGATGTATTAAATGACTCTGTGAAGGCATAATGAGATAAATCCAGAAGCAGAAAATTCTCTAAGATAAATAACCTGGTTTCTTAAAAACACAAAGCTGGTATGAAATAAAAAACAAAAGGGAAACTGTTATATGGTATATTAAAAACAACTTAAGAGAAATATCGGCCAAATGCAAGTGTGTTAACTTTGTTTGCATTCCAAATTGAAGAAACTTTGAAGCCAATTGCAGATATGGAATGGGGACAATAAAAATAAAATCCTTAACTGTTAGAAACAGATACTAAAATATTTATAGTAGTAACAAACTCCAGCTGGGGTGGGTGTGGGCGGCACGTGCCTGTGCATGTTCACGTGTGTAGAGATAACAGGATGGTGAATAACTGGTGACGTGTGTGATGACTACACAAGGACTCCTCGTATTTTACTCTCCACTTCTGGGTATGTTTGAAATTTTTCAGAATATACAACTTAAAAATGGCATATTTTTCTGGCACAGGCAGTCCCTATTTTACAGACAAGATGTGTTCTTGAAAACATCTTTAGGTTGGATTTGTATGTAACGCAGATCCCTGATGAACAGAGCACATATGGTATTAATGATAATATTATAATGGCTCAGATGTGCTAATCATACAGTGTCAGACTGTAATAATACCCCTGTACTGTAAAAAGTTACAGAAACTATCGTGCTTTCTTACAATCTAAGTAGAACATAAAAACCAACTTATATAAAAAGTTTAGATAGGAGATAGGAGAAATTTCAACAAAGAATACTAAGGTTAACACTCACCTAATGCTACATCAACACTAGGCTTATAGGACTATTATGCTTATTTTGATCTTCTAACCCAATCAATAATAACCTTTCCATTTCCATAACTAGTCCACTATCCTGCTTGGTAAAAACTGATGTTTTCATGGGAGCACTTTTGTGTGTTCCATTATTTTCACTTTATCCATTATAATTATTCTGATAATCAAGCGACAGAAACCTAATGCTTTCTCAGTGCATGATGGCATTTGGCCTGACTCCTACTGCTTAATTATTTCTACTTTTGTTTTCATTGTAATAGCCTTTCTCTTTGCTTCAGGCTCACCTGGACTTGCAGTGGACTTTCTCTTTGGAGGCATGGTCATAACGGCAAACCCAGACTCGCAAAACTGAATTAAACGGTTAAGACAAGAGTGATGCTGTGCAGGAGCAACCAGATAAACAGGGAGACCAGCCACCAGCATAAAGACGCTGCACCAGTGATCACTCACACCATATGTGTTTGTTTACATGCATAGAAGACACCAGTTCTCAAATGACTAATTTATTTAATTATAAATTATCCTTATGGGGATCCTTGGGAGCCCATTCATAAGTATGGAACACCATAAGTTGGGTCGTTCATGATCTGGTGACTACTTCCATTGTACTAGCCATATAAAGAATCTAATCATTTATATATGTGTTGGCTGCAAAGTCAATATTTACGTTACAATCCAAAGCAAAATAATTATTCTTCTCATCTGTGCATAGACTCCAAAATTTAAGAAAAAAGGTTTTTGTTTGTTATTTTTGCCTTGGAAAATTTTATAGTCTTTTTAGTTGAGCATCAAAGCAGCTTTATCTCCGCTGTTCATCTCCTCTGTGTGCATTAGAAACCTCAAGGTTTGCTAATGAAGCAACTCGTTCCACAGTGGTCAGGGTGCTGGCTTCCTCCTGTTCACTCTTGTTTTGCTCAGACTGGCCTTTTGCAGAGCATGTAGTATAATAATTCCATTATGTGCCAATCTATTCCTTACTGTATTATGTTAAATAACTCTAAGAATCCCTAAAGTGAGTATCTCACGTATGGGTATGAGATGTGTGTCTAAGGGCATATGGTATTACCCCATGTAATTTCAGTTAAACACAGTATAAAGTATGCTTTATACTCAGTATTTTTCAATTTCTGACTTGGTTCCTAAGTATTTCTTTCTTTTAAATGTAGATACTCCCTTAACCCAGGTAATATGGAAAACCTTTCCAAATTGTGAATGAAAATTTAAATGATCATTGGTACCATCTACCTGTACCTTTCGTGTGTTTTTAAGTCAACAGAAGTCAAAATGTGATATGTAGTAAATATAAAGAGTCTCCAATACTGAATGGGAATTAAACCTCAGATTACAATGTCCTATTGACATACTAACTCGGGAATGTGGATCAATCCTTTAATAATATTTTCATGGGTTCTTATTTTTTAATGTATGCTTTGACAATGGAAAAAAGGGATTATGACTTGTTGTTAGCCATTATCTTATTGTTTATTTAAAATATATAGAAATGATTTCAAAATAGTTTTATGATACGACACAAATGTTTAGAAAACCAATCTTAGCACTAGGTCCCTCACACAGATATATCTAATAATTTGCCTGAAATGAAATCATTGCTGCTTCTTCAGAGCAATAACAGCATAACATCTGGGAGATTTCACAGGATCAAACAACTTCACCAGTGCAGACCATGCAATATCTTCCTGCAAATTAATTAAGTGATTTAGGTATACAACTGTTTGTTGAAGAAAAAAAAGGATAGATGAATCAGATTATACACTGTAATGTAAAAACTTTATAAAACCCAAAGTATATTAAAAAAACTATTTACTGAATAAATTAACATTTACAATTTTACTGCTAAGATTTTATGCTGAGGAAATAATTAAAGATACATTAATACATAGAAAGCTTATTCTTTGCTGTGATCATGAAAAGCTAGAAGTGGCTAATGACAATGGATATTAAGTAAATTATTAAATGTTTTATAATAAATTTTTTATGATACAATATTATTTACTTTCAGTAGTATGTTTAATGAAGTGAAAAATTCTAAAAGAAATAAAACAAATTATATGTAAAGCTGCATTTATAATTTCATTCCAATTTTAATTAAAGCATATATAATGTGCACATACATATACATATAACATACATGGATTTGAGCGATTCATTAGAAAATATACCAAAAATACAACAGTTAATGCTGAAAGGTGTGAATGACTTTCAGTGTTTTTTATATTCTTCCATTTACATTTTCTATCATAAATACATATTTTATATCCTTTAAAATATTAAAAATTAATGTTTCTGTGATAGGGTTAGGGTCAGGGTTCAATACCACCTCTTCATCTTTGTGCATACTGTTTTGGTTTGGTACTGAACTAGGTCCACGAAGATTGTTTTGAAAAGAGAAATGAGTATCCAGTAAAACAGGTCACTTAACTACTTGGGAACCAAAGTTTTCCAGTGACTTAGAATTGGTTGTTAGTTTAGGAAAGTACATAATTATTTAAATATTTAAAAGTTGCCTTCTTCACAGAAATATAAATTAGAACAAAGCAAACATTTATTAAAATCTATTTGTTCCAAGAAGCCTGTTGAAAAGAGGTAAAACTGGCTGGGCGTGGTGGCTCACACCTGTAATCTCAGCACTTGTGAGGCTGAGGCAGGTAGATTGCATGAGCTCACAGTATCGAGACCAGTCTGAGCCAGAGCAAGACCTGGTCCCTAAAAAAATAGCCAGGCGTTGTGGTGGGCGCCTGTAATCCCAGCTACTTGGAAGGCTGAGGCAAGAGAGTTTCTTAAGCCCAAGAGTTTGAGGTTGCTGTGAGCAATGACACTATGGTATTATTCTACCAAGGGCAACAAAGTGAGACTCTTATCTCAAATAAATAAATAAATAAACATTCAGAAAAATAAAAAAGAAAAGAAGTAAAGCTCCACATAAAATTATTAAAATATAGGGTTTAGGCTTGGCGCCTGTGGCTCAAGTGGCTAAGGCGCCAGTCACATACACCTAAGGTGGCGGGTTTGAATCCAGCCCGGGCCCACCAAACAACAATAATGGCTGTAACCAAAAAATAGCCAGGCGTTGTGGCGGGCACCTGTGATCCCAGCTACTTGGGAGGCAGAGGCAGGACACTTGCTTGAGCCCAGGAGTTGGAGGTTGCTGTGAGCTGTGATGCCACAGCACTCTACCCAGGGGGACAGCTTGAGGCTCTGTCTCAAAAAAAAAAAAAAATGGGGTTTATAGTGGAAATGTTAAGGTGTGTCCATGAATGGATAGAATGTAAATAGTTTAGTGTTTATCAAACTTTATTTTAACCACAGTTCAAAAGAAAATCTGCAAAAAAGATATTTACCCAAAGACAATATATTTGTCACTAAATATAGATAAAACAAGTAAGACTGTGAAAAATCAAAAGTAATCTTCATTGATCAGGAATAAGTTTTTATACTGTATAATCCAAAAATCCAAAGGTGATTTAAAAGGCAATTCTTATCAAATGAAATGTATATGCAATTATCTTTGTCTTGCCTCAATAAATTTAGCTATATAATGTCATATATGGTGGTTCATGTTCATTGCCTATGTATATTAATTACCATACAATTAAAAGAACGTACATTTTATTAATCAGCTTTGCTGAAAACATGTGTTATACATAGGATTGTATGCTAAAAAAGATGGAATGAACGTTTAAATTATGAAAATATGAAAAAAATTTTCCTACTAGTTTTATGTGAAAGAACCTTATCCTAGATATAAGTGGATCCATATTACTGTATTTAATAAAGATACTTGTTATGCATTTAAAATAATATAATTTACCTGCTCTTTCAGGTAGCAAAGTCGATCTAGAAGAATCAATGTCTCTATACAAGGAGCCAGAACAACTTTCAACTAAAAGAACAAAATAAGGTAGGATGGTGGTACTTAAAAAGACTAGCTCATTTCCTTAATGCTTAACATTTAAGAAAATGTATCCCTAGAAGTTTCTACAGGCCAAATCTCTAATACCCATGTACATCTTCAGAAAACGAATACTGCAGAGAGCAAAAGGTTTTCTTTAATAATAATAGGAAAAGAATGTTTTTTTCAGTCACTTTGAGGTAGAATCCAACAAGCAATCACATGTGACAGAAAGCTTATAAAAGGGTACTAAGAATGAAATGCATTAAAAGGAATGCTTGTGAAATAACTGCATGGAGACCAATGTGTGTTCAAAGGACTCTGAGGCTTCCATTTGTGCATTTATAATGCACTTTAAGGGAAATCTACCATGTGTTTTCTTTATTACATTACCGACACCTAATATAGTTCTGAAATAGGAAATGATCCAATACTGTTTTTTTTTTTTACAGTAAGAGAAAAACAACATAGATTGTTTGGCCCCCAATAAAATTTAATAGGACCCTATTGAAGTCTAGTAACATACCCAGTGTAATATGCTTAACTCTCAGATTTACCATATTGAAAGCTTCCAGCTCATTCATTCGAGGTTTATACATCTCATAGTAGTTCATTATAATTTTTTCTGGCAGCTTCAAAATAAAAAAAAAAAAGAAATTTAACAATAGCTAAAAAACATTCTTCTTTATCAAACATATCCCAAAGTAAAATAAACATGACATCAATTTGACAGAACAACGTAGGTGTCTGAAGAGCTTTCTATAAGATATGCATGAGGCAAGTCGATGTGACTTTAAATTCACAGGTTACTCAGCATATGCTGAATTAAATCTCCAGCATCATCCTACTAATACTGTTTAATACTGTTTAATTTCAACAACTAGTGATGAACTATTTACTTGCAAGGCTACTATGCAGGGGATATGGAGAAAGAGCTCAATAAACATTTTATTACTAAAATTAAAACACTGCGTCTAAAACTGTATATCCTAGAGAACAATTCAAAGGGAACGGGAACACAATAATGGCATCTATTTAACAAATCCATCAACAAACATTACTTCATGTTTTTTCTCTACAAGAATGCCCACAGTAGTCCACTTACACTCCTTTGCTCCCACCAGAGGACCTTTATGCTTACTGAGTCAACTGTATTTATTTCTGAACTAAATAAAGTTATGCCAGCTTCATTATTATAATGATATACAAGTTAAGTATCCCCCATCTGAAAATCCTCCAAAATCTAAAACATGACATTCAAAAGAAACGCTCCCTGGAGCATTCTGGTTTTCACATTTTAGATTAGGGATGCTCAACCATTAAGTATAGGACATAATACAAAATCTGAAAAAATCTAAACTCTGAGATAGTTCTAGTCTCAATCATTTCAGATAAGAGATACACAACCTGTGGTATAAATAAATATTACGTAACCAATAAAATATGAAAGCAAAAAGAAAAGTTGTTTCTATAAATTGAATGCCTTTGTGAAAAACCTTATAAAGCAAAGTCACCAGAAGAAATTGCTACCAATTACATACAGTCAAAACCAATGAAGGACTAGGTTACAAAGAGTCAAAAATCTAAAACTGTAATTCTTTGCAAATGTCTAAATGAATTAGACAATTTCCAAAGCCCCTATTCTTTTTATTAATGCAATAATAAAGTCTCTTTCAAATTTAAGAAGTACCAATGAGTAACAGGAAAGGTACGGATTTGTCTCACCCAATATCTTATGAACCCTTCCAAAAAACAAACAAAATCTCTTTGGTACAAAAGACCTGCAGATTGAGCACCCCCTACCTTTCTTAAAATTTTGCTCATTTTTGAAACAAATGAGTATCTTCTAGACCAAACTTCTGCAGCCTAATATACTGGACTGGATCTAGTTTTGTACTTCAAGACAGCAAAAACTCTCATCTCACAATAAATGCGTGTATGTGTGTGAACGATACCCTTTAATCTTCTCTTCTTCCAGCCTAAGAGCAGCAGTTGCAGGATGATGCAGACTCACAGGATTGTATTTCCCATCCTGCCTCCTATAAATGTGGTTTTTCACTGGGATTTCCTGGGTTATCCATACTCTGTTTCTCCATTGCACCCGATTGGGAAGCACCATCCTGGTTATCAGTTGTGTTTCTTCTAAACTAGAGGTTTTTGATTTTGCTCCTCAGAATATGCCAGTGTAGAGAACTGTGTTCTGTTGGGATCATGTGAGATCTAGAACCCTGGGCATTTCCTCTTGGAATCTTTCTGCACTCCTTTTTACCTTCATTGCATTTCAAAATAGACACGGTTTGAGACTTAAAATACCTTCTGATTTTATTGAAAAAGGAATTTGTGTTTCTGTTTCTCATTTTATTTGTAGCTTTTGAGTGATTCATAAAAGTTTGTTGCTTTACTTTGAGGGAACCAAAGATGGTTAAGAATATTACAGCTATTACAGACATTGTAACTGCTTGATGCAAAAAAGTCAAAGGTACAACTCTAAGGGTGAAACCACATATGCAAACCTGTGTGCAAAAAACAAAACAAACGAAATAGCCTTCTTTTTACACCAAAAGTTTAGTGAATAAAAGTGTATATACAGTCAGCCCTCTGTATCTGTGGCATCTGTATCCATGGATTCAACCAAACACAAATTGAAAATAACTGGAAAAACATTGTAAAGAATAAAAATATAACAATAAAAAACAATACAAATAAAAATCAACTATTTCTGTAGCACGTGCATTGTATTAGGTATTATATGTATAAGTAACCTAGAGATGATTTAAAGAATACAGGAAAATGTGACAGGTTACGTGCAAAGACTACATCACTTTATATGAGAAGTTCGAACATTTATGGACTTTTGTATCTGCAGAGTCATGGGACTAATTCCTTCTGGATACTCAAAAATGACTGTAATTTGAGGGAGCTCCAGAGGAGTGGACTTCTCACATTTTAAAAGTTTGCTCTCACCTTCAGAGCAGAGAGAATATTCTTTTATTTATTTTTATTTTTGAGATGGGGCTTACTTTGTCACCCACACTGGAGTTCAATGGCATGATCATAGTTCACTACAGACTAAAAATCCTACGCTCAATTGACCCGTTTCACTCAGCCTCTCAAGCAGCTGGGACTACAGGCATTTGCCACCACATTTGGGTAACTTTTTAAATTTTTTGTAGAGACAAAGCCTTCTGATATTGCCTAGGCCGGTCTTGAGCTATTTGTCCAATCAATTCTCCTTCCCCAGCCTCCCAAAATGCTAAGATTACAGGCATTGGCCACTTTGCCCAGCCCTGTATTCATATGTTTTTAAGTGAAAAAAAAACGAGTGCCTCAGGAGTGATTCAACGTTTTAATTAACTTTTAAATCAAATACTCAAAAACCAGTCTCATTAGATTGGAACATAGAAATTATAAGGAAATTTCAAGATGAAGACGCTCCTAAAACCATAACATCAATCTTTATGATACGTATACTCATGGTCTCATTTATAGATGGCATTTGTGAGTGTTAAAGCCATTGAAATCCTAGGTAGGGCCACCTTCCAGGAGATAAGAGAGGCATCTTTTTAACTGAGGCACTGCCTGGCGTAGATAGTATTTAGGACACACATGGAAACGTGTAAGTTGAAAGTATACAGAGAGTGGCAGCTGGGAGTATTGATCATGAATTCCATTACTCCCCCCCTGCCTGACCCCTAGAAACTCCAGTCCAGATAAAAAGACTAGTTAGTATGAATTAAATTGTGTAAATAAGGCCCTGACTCAGGGGCTGTGTGTCATGTTCAGGGAGATATCCAGCCCTAAGACAAAATAGTGAGAAATAGTAAAAAAATCATGCTAACACACTTTAGTTTTATTTCCTCCCCTTCTCCTTATAATTTGTGTATAGTTATTTTAACTCTAATATCGCCCATGTGTTTGTTACATGTCTTACCACCCGACATGTTTCACACACTTGACCAATTTCATTCTATCTCCAAGAGTTTCAAGAGTTAAAGTTCTGGATATAAGCATCTCTTTTTCAACTCTTCAATAATTCCTTGAATTTCATCTGCCCTCATTTTAAATCTCAATTCTTCAATCTGTTTTAGAAATACATTTATTTTGTGCTTGCTTCGGCAGCACATATACTAAAATTGGAACGATACAGAGAAGATTAGCATGGCCCCTGCGCAAGGATGACATGCAAATTCGTAGAAATACATTTATTTTGTCTGCTGATAGGTATGAATTGTCTTTTTATTCTTCCTCATAGGTTTGTTGTTTGCCGAATGATTTCAAGTTTTCGAAAAATGCCAAAAATCATTCTCAATGTCTGTTAGTGAAGTATATAATTAGGACAGACAGAAACATGGAATCTAGAGTCTTCCTCCCCAGTTTCTAGATTCTGGCCTAAAGAAATCCATGTACCCTATGTCTCAATTTCCTCACCTATAAAACGAGAATAACATCCTTCATTTTACTATGTTTAAGGCCATCCTTAGTATTCAATGAGATAATATTTAAAAAGCTTTTAACACAGTGCTAGGCACAAAGGAAAGGTTTAGTAAGTATTCTCCTCTCATTTTTTTTTAAATAAACATTTTAGAACAGTTTTAAGGAAATGTTGAAGATAATACAGAGAATTTCCATATACTCCCTAGCTGATCTTAAACCTCAAGGTATCTAGTGGTGTTAGCCACCCAGTCTACCCTAGTGAACCGGTATTGACGAATTACCATTAATTGAAGTTCTCATGTTTTTAGTTCAAGAATCCCATCCAGGATTCCAGATTGCACCTAGCCCTCTTGGCTTTGACAGTGTCTCAGACTTGCTTTATTTTTGATGACCTTGACAGTTTTGAGGAGTGCTGATCAGGTATTTTGTAGAATATTCCCCCACATAGATTTTTCAGATGTTTTTCTCATGAATACACTGGGGGTATGGTTTTTGAAAGAGAGACCACAGGGTAGAGTATCATGTACCTCACATCGTATCAAGGGTACATTCTATCAACATGAGTTAGCATTTTGACATTAACCTCACTACCTGGCTGATAGTGTTGGTTGGGGTCCTTCACTGTGAATCTCTTCTCCCCCTCCCATTCCTACACTATAGCCTTTGGAAGAAAGTCACCATGTGCAGCCCACACTTATGGATGGAGACTTAGGCTCCATCTCCTCAAGGGTAGAAAAGCTACATAAATCACTTGAAATTTTTTCCCATGGGTAATTTGTCTCTTCTTCTTTATTAATTTATTCCTTCAATTTGTTTTTTTAAATAGATACAGGGGCCCAGATAGGCAGAAGTGGGCCGGGATGTAACTTTATGGGAAGTTGGCGGGATGAGTGGATGAGAGATACAGTGCTGTTTATAGACCCTCTGCACATCCTGTTATCAGAAGACGAGTTAGCGGCTGACCTAGTTCTCACCACTAGATGGTGGGACAGAAGCTTCCTGGCTAGAGTCTAATCGGCTTAGAACTAAAGTAGGAAGATGTGAAGGTGAGGCCATTAGCGGATCCTCTCAAGGGACCCAAGGAAGACAAAGCTAGTGACAAGAGGCTGAAACGGTTCCAATATTCTTAGGTTGATAGAGCAGAAAGATTAGTGCACCTGTGCTCTTGTGGAGTACACAGAACACAAGTGTATTTATTTCTTTTAGAAATAATGAAATTTTGCATTTAACTATTTTTCCTAAGCTTGAAGTTTATGGACAATAAGATAGAGGTTTTTTTAAATAAGAAATTAAGACATGTGCATAAAGTTCTGATATTTTCTATTCATACCTATACAATTACTGCCTAATGGAAAAAAATTGGAACCAGCTAGTACAGCAAAAAATACATATAAATGTTATATTCAGGTCCTATTATTCCACAAATGGGTATTAATATATCATATAATTATTACACATTTTCCTTTGAATTAACACTTTTGCAGAGTTTGTATATTTCAGAAAGTCTAATAATCTAAAATAAAGTGACACTGAAATTAATGTTTTCTCACATATTTTCAGCAATATTACTATGACAATTAAGCAGCTCTTTTCTTCCTTAAATATAAAAATAAAAAGTATAATGTGTCTTCCTTTTATTTGTTTTTATTCTTTCAATGATAATATCTTCTACTAGTCCCTAGAGCTCCTGGTTGCCAGGGAGACAGTTGTATACCTAATACTTCCCTGTGGTTAGCTGGGAGAATAACGATAATTTTTATAGGTAATGTGGTTGTTCTTATGTAGAATTAGGCTTATATTCCATCAGACTTTTCTATTGCTTAACAGGAATATCTTTTCATCTTTTGTGTACTTATCACTAAATATTATAAGATTTAAGCTTTGCACATAAACTTGGCATATTTTTTGAAAGAAGTATAATTAACTTTTTTTTCAAATTTAATTGTTCTAAATCCATATAATCATAAATTACAAGAAACTTACTAATACTATTTTCAAGAAAAATTGGAGCAGTTTATAATATGAGGCATAAAAATGTGTCAGTAGTAATAGTAATGAAAGTGAAATACATTCTCAACATAACTGAAGGGAGAGAACATGCAGCCAAAATAACTTAGTTAAGGACAGCTGCTAGAATCAAGCATATGTTTAACTTTGAGCCTCCTGGCAAGTTAGGCAAAAATGAAATAAATTGAATGTTCTTGGAGATTATCCAAAGAGCTGAAAAAGTGACCAGAATTTTATTATGTAGCTTGCTATATAGGATAACTCAGTTACCATAAAGCCTTCTTAATAATGTCTTAGTTGAATGTTCAGAAATATCCTTGTATCAAATAGGTTGACTCCGAATGCCCCCAAATGATAAGCCCTATTTTAACATGTCATGGTCCAATCATTGCTTGGGGAAAGAGTCACAGGATGCAACTAACGCACAAAGGTCTTCCTGAAGCCACTTGTCATCCTTCTCATCTTATTAGTCTTTGTGGCTTACAACAGGGCGCCGGTTAGGCCATATGATGTCTTTGAGTGGGTGCAGTCCTGGGCCAAGGTACTTGTTCTAAATGGAACATGAACTGGAATTTTAGTTCTCAACTGTGCCTTCAGCTAGATATTCTTGTGCAGAACAAAAGCTGTATAACCCCATGTGGTGGCTCTGCTGATGGAGGGTAGAATGAAACCCTATCCCATTAGGTATGAAAGAGATTAAACAAACCAACCAGATCTTTATCAGTTTGTGTGTGTGGGTGGAGGAGAATGAAAAGTTAAAACAAGCATCCTCAAACTACAGCTCTCAGGATACATGCAGCCCGCCTAGGACATTTATCCGGCCGGCCGAGGGGTTTTGCCCCTGCTGCCTGTCCTGCTTAGCAGCCGACTCATCCTGGGGCCCGCAGTCTGGCCCTCCAACGGTCTGAGGGACAGTGAACTGGCCCCCTGTTTAAAAAGTTTGAAGACCCATGGGTTAAACAAACCAACCAGATCTTCTTTGTCCATCCGTATGTGTGGGTGGCAAAGAATGAAATTTATATACAAAGTTTGTTGCAGGTAGGAAGCATAGTCATGAATAACTGCCTATCAGTAACAAAAATCATAAGGGACAAATGATCTAGATTCTCTGGAATGAATGACGGAGTTAGTCCAGGAGCTGAATCACTGTAATGTTCACTCACTGTAGTCGCAAGCACTGTTGCTCAGCAGGGAGCCATACCTCTGTGCTACTGCAGCTTTGAAGCCTGCTTCCAGTTACCAAACTACATTCTGGGGAAACTAGGCGGCACATCTTTTTTCCTATGTTCTTTTGAAGCTGACAGATTCCAGTCCTTCTTATAAGTACTATGTATGGATTTCTAGAATAATCTCTTACCAATTATTAAAGAAAATCTGAACAAATCTTTATTTCTTACAATCTAAGAGCCAGGTAACACATTCCTTCCTTTGTAGGAAACACAGTAACCGTAGTTCTGATAATGCACCCCTATGGGGATGGAGTGCAGTAGGTCTAAGGGTGTAAACACAGAAGTATAGCTCTTTATTGACGTGATTTGATATAGAAATGAGGCCTGAGGGCAGCACCTATGGGTCAGTGAGTAGGGCGCTGGCCCCATATACCAAGGGTGGCGGGTTTGAACCCAGGCCAAACTGCAATAGGAAAAAAATAGCTAGACATTGTGGTGGGCGCCTGTAGTCCCAGCTACTCAGGATGCTGAGGCAAGAGAATTGCCTAAGCCCAAGAGCTGGAGATTGTTGTGAGCTGTGATGCCACAGCACTCTACTGAGGGTGACAAAGTGAGTCTCTGTGTCTAAAAGAAGAAAAAAAAGACAAAAGAAATGTGGCCTGAATACCTACAGTTGTGTTGTGCAAGGATAGCATACTCCTTAAAAGTAAGAAGACTATATAATTTTTCATCCAAACTGGGACAATTTGGAAAATGAAATGGCAGAGTTATTAATAATTAGAGAAATGTAACGTGTAAAATCAGACTCTCTGGAACAAGCCAGGACTTAAGTTTATTGTACAGGCAGTCCCTGAGTCACAAACATCTGACTAATGTGCAACTTGCACTTATGAATTGAGGTTATTATAGGTAATACTAAATGTACTGGTTCTAGCTCATATACAAATTCAACTTAAGAACAAACCCACAGAAGCTAAATTGTTTGTAACCTTGGGTACAGCCTACACTTAAAAAAAAAAAGCACTTTCAAATATTGAATTTCTCAACCTGGCTTTTGATAGGAAGCCAAACAACAGAGATTCTCTCTCTTCTTAACTAGTATGTTAGTTTCTTGAGGGCAAAGAATTTCATACTATTATCATCTAACAAGTGTCTGCAAGGAATTCGATTCCCTTCTCCTTCCCCACCCTTCCTGGTATAACATACAAAATGGCACTGTTTGGAATGTTAGATGACTGCATATGGAATCACTAAGAAGACAAATGCTCCAAGACAGTGGTTCTTAACGAGAATTACTTTGGCAAGTCTGGAGACTTTCTTTCTCTTTTTCAGATTGCTAGCACTGAAGGGTTCCTGCTGACATCTAGTGGGAAGAGGCCGGAGATGCTGCTGAACACCCAGGATGCGAAGGACGGCCCCTCACAACAAAGCACGGTCCAAACAACAACACTGCTGAGGTGGGGAAACCAGGCTCTGGAGACACGTCTAGGGCTGCCTTTCATAACAGACTATAGGATTAATGGATCAATCCCTTAAGCTGTGTATAAGCCACTTACTTATGCAGCTCTAGTGTCCCTTGGAACAATAATTTGTCTGGGAATGTTCTGTTTACTTCCACATGTTTAACATGATTTCTTGTAACTAAGGCCTTATCTAGAGCATCTTAGGAGTTTTTTTTAGGCAATTCACTTGCTTAAATAGTTTTGAATGTGAATGAGCTTTTTATATACTTAAAAAACCCACAAATACATCAATGCATTCACCACATGTCCAATTATAAATATAAATATTTGTTAATAAATAATTATGAATTTATTAAAAGTTCTTTAAACTATTTTGGCATATTTAATATTTTGCATTTAAATAGTTTTGATATTTTTCAGTGTTTAGGATTTCATGTAAAAATTGATTTCACAGTTTTAATAACATTTTTATTTCCAACCATACTGGACTGACAGACACTATTCTTTTAATTTCTGTGGCTTAAAACTAAAACATTCTCCTCAAAAAAAAAAAACAAAAACAAAAACAAAAAAACAAAACCCCAAACATACGCACTTATTTGCTTCCTTTCACCATGAACCCTTTTCACATGTTATCATGATGCTCAGCAGCCTCCTCTCCCATTTCTTCCAGCTTGGATTTCCTGATCCTTTATTTATTTATTTGAGTTAAGTTTGTAAAAAAATGTAGAGTCTGTGTCTAGGTTTATTTTGTTGAGTGTAGATCTCCAGTTGTTCCAGGATTATTTGTTGGGAAGACTCCACTCCATGGTACTCCGTTTGCTACTTTGTCCAGGTTCTGTTGCCTATATTTATGTGGGTTTATTTCTGAGTTCTCTATTCTATTCCACGGATCTACTTGTCTCTCATTTCTTGTTATTGTATAACCAATACAACCTGTCTTGATTATTGGAGCTGTATATTATAGAAAATATGAAACTCAGGTGGGGTCAGTACTCCAATTTTGTTCTTCTCTTTTAATGTCTTATTGTCTTTTTAGAATCCTTTGTTCTTTATATAAACTTTAGCACCAATTTGTCAGTATCCACAAAATAACTTCCTGAGGTTCTGAACAGGATTTTTAAAAGTCTATAGATAAATTAGAGAAGATCTGATATCTTGACAATATTGAATTTTCTTATCCATAAACATGGAATGTCTACCTTCCCATCTATTTGTTCCTTCTTGATTTCATTTATCAGAGTTTTGTAGTTTTCCTCATATGGATTTTGTACATATTTTATTATATTTAAACATAAGTATTTCATTTTTTGGGGGGAAGCTAATGTAAATGCCATTGTGTTTTTAACATCAAATTCTACTTGTTCATTGCTGGTATATAGGGAAGGGATTAACTTTTTTATATCAATCTTAGTCCTGTAACCTTCGGTAACATGATTAGTTCCAAATGTTTTTGTCAATTCGTCTAGATTTTCTACTTAGACAATCATGCCATCTGTGTACAGTTTTCTTTCTTCCCAATCTCTATACTTTTTATTTCTTTTTCTTGTATAATTGCACTACCTAGTACTTTCAATACAATATTGAAAAGAAGTGGTGAGAGGGGTCATCCTTATGTTGTTCTTGACCTTAATGGGAAAGCCTTAAGTTTCTCTCATTAGGTATGATGTTTAACAATGTTAACAATGTTGTTACTCTGTAGGTAATGCGTTTCTTTTTTTTTTTTTTTAATTTCTTCTAGGGTCTATTTTTTTCTTTATCTTTGATTTTCTATAGTTTGAAAATCATCTTCTTAGGTGTAGTTTTTTTTTTGTTTGTTTGTTTGTTTTAATTTATCCTGCTTGGTATTCTCTGAGCTTTCTTGATTTGTAGTTTAGTGTGTGACATTATAAAAAAATTTCTGTCATTATTAATCAAATATTTCGTCCATTAATCCCATTATGTATATTCTATACCTTTTGCAGTTGTCCTACAGTCCCTGGACAACCCCCACCAGTCTTGCTTCTCTTTCCTTTTGTTTCTCAAATTTTCTGTTGATTAAGTTCAGAGATTCTTTCCTTGGTGGTGTCCAGTCTGCTAATAAGGGCCCACTGAACTTGTTCTTTATTTCTATGGCAGTACTTTTCAACTCTAGCATTTATTTTTTGGAATTTCCATTTTTCTTCTTACATTCTCAACTTCTTGCATGCTGTCTACCTTAAACATTAGAAACTTTACCATGTTAATCATCACTACTTTAAATTTCTGGTCTGACAATTCCAGCATCCTTGCCACATTTCAATTTTGTTTTGATGCTATTCCTGTCTGTTCAAACTATACCTTTTGCCTCTTAGTATACCTTGTGATTTTTTCTTAATAGCTTGATACAATGTACTTGGTTTAAGCACCTACATAAATAGCTCTTTAGTGATGTGGTGGCAGGATGGAGAAGGAGGGAATAATGGGTGTGGTGAGCCTGTACCTCTGCACTAGAAACTTCACCAGTGCTTTTCAGTATAATTACCCTTTCTTGGAGAGGACAAGATGGCTAGGGTAGGTTACAGTTGGCTCTGTCCTTCTCTCACGTGGAATGTCATAGCTGGCTTAGAGTTGGGATATTTTCCTTGTCCCAGGGATGTTAGGCTCTTATAAAACCCTAGTAGGTTAGGTTCTGATTAAATACTTCATAATGGTTACTTTTCCTCTCCCTTGCTGACACCATAAGGGGATTTTTCTCGAACAATCACCCGAACTAGGTTGAGTTCATGAAGGTAAAACTTGCGAAAGTGTGAGACCCCCCATATGACTGTTTCTCTTTGTAGTTTTTAATTCTCAAAGTTGTCTACACTGCGCCTTTACTAATTTGTCAATTATAGTTCAAAGTTTCCCACCCTAACACTGGATCCTGTGGAGGTTTCTGCTCAAGGATTTCTCTTCCTGTAAGTTGTGATTCTCTGTTATTTACCTTTCTGACTTTTTAATTTCGGGGTCAACAATTTGCTCCATGACTTTATTTCCTTTACAGATTTAAGGAGAGCTGTCTCTTTATTAGTTTTCACTTGTTAAGACTGATTGGTGATTTCGAAGCTTTAGTATGCTAGACTGGAAAATGTCTACCATAAAATGCTTTTGTAAAAAGCCAATGAGGTAATGCTGTCCTTAGCATGATATCTACTGCACTATAAATACTCACTAAACAAACTAATATACTACTAGGTTATATACTAATAAGTATGTTAAGAAACATTTACTGTGGTTATTATTAAAGACAAACCTGAGAAGAAAAAGTCAGAGGAAAGGATAAATACTATTCTTTCTGGATTTTTGTTTGGTTTTTGGCAGAGGATAATACATTTCTAGTTTAAGTGAAACCATAGCTTTTTAAAATAATGCTTATGATTGTGTTCTTGACATTAAATGGAAGACATAAAATGAGTTATGCACGAAAAGTTTACACTAATCAAGGCTAATAGAAATGAACATCAGTTTGGGGTATTAAAAACTTTTTTTTTTAAACTCACAAATAAAATGACTAGTATAATTATGTCTAGTCTCGTTTGTTTATGCAAAACTAGCAGTCTTCCTTTTAGTAAGTAAAAGTATTTGTAAGAATCAACTGTAAATCAATTTGTAAAACCAACTGTTTTACTACTACTAGTACATACACAGGGATTAAATAAAAATTAGCACCATAGAGTTAGCATTTACTACATACAAACATTGTGTTAAGAGCTTTATGTATATTACCTAATGTAATCCTTCCTAAACTTGATACCTATTTTTTTTTTTTTTCCGAGACAGAGTCTCACTATGTCACCCTTGGTAGAGTGCCATGGCATCTCAGCTCACAGCAAACTAAAACCGTTGGGCTTAAGCGATTCTCTTGCCTCAGCCTCCCAAGTAGCTAGGACTACAAGAGACCATCACAATGCCTGGCTATTTTTTTTTTTTTTTTGGTTGTAGTTTTCATTGTTGTTTGGCAGGCCCAGACTGTGTTTGAACCCACCAGCTCTGGTGTATGTGGCTGGCACCCTAGACACTAAGCTATAGGCGCTGAGCCAAAGCCTTATATCCTTTTTATAGGGGAGGAGACAGATTACTACTAGTTTAATTGCTTTAAGTAATAAAGTAACCGGGAAATGAATGAATAATTGGCACTATAAATAATAATGCTTTTCAGCTTTGATATACCTTAATTTTATCTGTACATCTTTTCCAGGAAATCCATTTAGTTTCTTTTTTTACTTATATTTTAATGTCTTTATTGATATATGTTTATAGTGTTATAGATATGTTTCCACTTTTAAAGTTTTAAAGTATTATGGGGGTTTGAATGTTTTTGGATATGTGGATGGCTTTTGTAATGCGTGAGTCAGGGTTATAAGTGTGCCTATACCTAGATTCATTTCATTTCTCTAACCACCATTTTATCCTTAATTTTAATTTATAGCCAACTCAAAATACCAGAGTGATTCAAGTTTCATTTCATGTTTCAGTTAATGACTCTCTGACTCATATTGATGGTTTATTTTTTCAGTGTTAGAATACATATGACCATTAGTCAACAAGTTTACCTTTCTGCCTTCAACACTATGTCATTAATCATTAGCTTAGGTATCCTATGATGTTTCAACTTTCTAAGACTCTACTACTCAATAGCTTTTTGAATTTCAAATTTTTAATTTTAATTAGTTATATAATTATTGTTGTCATAAGCTGTATATATAAGTATTTCAAAATTAAGACTATTCTCTTTACTTATAATTCCCATTTGTACTGTTGTCTCACTTTTTAATTCTATTTGATGTGTGAATTGGCACTGTTTTTTGAGACAGAGTTTCACTTTGTTGCCCTCAGTAGAGTGCTGTGGTGTCATAGCTCACAGCAATCTCAAACTCTTGGGCTCAAGTGATTTTCTTGCCTCTGCCTCCCAAGTAGCTGTGACTACAGGTGCCACCACATTGCCTGCCTATTTTTAGAGATGAGGTCTCACTCTTGCTCATGCTGGCCTGGATTTCATGAGCTCAGATGATCCACCCACCTCAGCCTCCCAGAGGGCTAAGATTACAGGCATAAGCCACCATGCTCAAGCTGAATTAGCACGTTTCAAACTTAATAAACCTAAAGGAGAAATTTCTCTGGAGTTACATGACAGCAAACTGTCTACACTTCAGAGGAAGAATGAACTGGAATAAAGATATGGAGGTTTGGCTTCAATATAAGTTAGACATTTTCACAAATGGGAGAAAGTAGAAGGCAAATTATTTTGCATTATCTCAATTCATGACCCAGTTCCTGTTTTTTATGAAGATAATGAGGACTCATATACTGACCTTGGACTCATCTAACTGAAGCTTCACTAGAGACTTTCTGACATAATCCAGAAAGGAAGAACATTTGGAATAAATTTTACCAACATGCTGATCACTGCAAAACAAAATAAAATATTTTTTAAAAATTTTCAATTTAAGTTATAGATGGTTTTCAATTCATTCATGAAATATTTTTAAATATCTTCTGTTTATACAGCATAAAATCCAGATGCAATAAAAGTCTATTAATACTCTTTTTCACATTAAGTTATATATTATAAAGTATTCAGGATCTGCTTGAGAATTCTTATATAGCAATGTAATGAAATATTATGAAGACAATATGAGAATGAAGTTTTAAAATTACAGTGCTAAAAAGCCTCATTTTAAAAAGGAATGATATACACCTTTCAAAAGTTTCCATTGTATTATAAAACACATTTTTACTGGTTCAATATTATAGTGCACATTTCACTAGCAACAAGTCTGATGTGGTCTCATTCATGCTCTGAAGATTTTCAATACAGTTTAACCGAAGTAGCATAAGATGGTTTTGAGCTTAAACAATGTAGTGCTAAATAACTACATCTCACAATTTTGGTATAACATAAAAATCAAAGGGATAAAAAGTTGACATCTGTTAAGTTATCAAAGACAATGAATAAAGCCTCTTTTACTCTTGACTGTGTAAGTATTGACCCTTCTGATTAACTACATATGATGTGTTATCATTTCTTCCTCAAAAATATATCTCATATTCCTTCAGCTGCACTTCAAGATGGCCACCTTGACTCTACTTTTCATCATCTCATGTTTTGATTATTTGCAACTGTTTCCTAATTAAGACCTCTAACTAAAGTTTCTCTTTCATTTCTACCTACATGTTACTTTATAGAAGGAACATTTTTTATTGTGTTCCTTTTCTGCTTGAAAATCTTTCAAAACCTATCCCCAGGTCTTGGGATAAGCTTATAACTCCTTAGTTAAGGCATCAGGGCTCACTGTAACCATATTTGCCCAACCTCATAGCTCACTACATTCCAGAATTTGTTTTTCCTTATTCATTGTTTCAAACTGTCCTCCACGTTCTGCCTTGGTGAATTTGCTCACACTGTCAACTCTCCATGAATTACAAGGTTTCCTACTCTCTTCCTTGACTTGGTTGAACCTGGTCATCTTTTATGACAAATGCAAATTTACATGTTCTTCTTGGTGACATGACTAACAATATCTTTTCTAATTTTTAATATATATAGCCATTATCCCTCTATATTTTGTTATTTTATCACTGCCATGAATTAATAGTCACTGGATGGATATAGGTTCCAAGAAGCACAAACTATATTTTTATAGGTTTCCATGCCATTCTCAGATCCTACCCATACTTATATTTCTTATGTAAAAAATATCATACAACAGATAAATACACTCTACATGTTACAGAATACTGAATTAATTCTGAAGACAGAAAAAGGTGCTATGCTATTTAATACTAACTTACCGCTCCTCACCTTAAAAAGGATTTTAATCTTTTTTTTTTTTTTTATCCAAAGGAACAAGCAGTTAAGTCTTTCCTGTGCTCTGCTGCTTTGATTCTCATTCTATACTATTTATTGCTGCCCTGTAGTGTAGCTCCTGAGAGAAAGTATGAAACAAGTTGGTCTGTGGCTTCCAGGTCTATCAGCTATGAGCTCCTTGTTTATAAAAATGGGCCATCAATAGTATTTACTGCACAGAGTCACTGTGAGGGTAAATTAGATAACACACGGCAGGTTCTCATAACCGATCAATGATGCAAGCTGCTGTTACTATCATTACTGTTGCTTTATGAGTAATGAATTATAGTCTTTGTCTATAGAGTTATGAGAACCAGGGTTAAGTAAAGCTGAAGAGAGAATATAGTGTGAGTGTAGGCAGTATTAATTTGTTTCTGGGTTTTGTATTTTAGGCTATTTGAAAATAAGAGAAACATTTTCAATTTTAATTTGCCCTTGTCTTTCTTTTCGTTTTCAGAATACATTACTTTTTACTGTTGTAAAAGCTCACGGCCGGGTTATAGTAAGATAGTGAGTTAAACAGTAATTTGCTACATTTGAATCCTTTGTTAGTCTTTATTCTTTCAGATCTGTTTTTAGCAATAACCATTAGAAGAAAAATATCACTCATAGCTAGAAAGGTGATAACTGTATCATATTACTTCTCCTGTCTAAATTCTTGAAGAGCTTGCCATGAATTTTAGGACTAAGAAATCCTTAACAGAGTACACAATGCCTGTATGATCTGGTTCTCTTTAGACTTTGTTTTACATGCTGCTGCCTCCTCAGCAACAAGGCATTCTCTCAGTGTCTTGAACTCATCCTGCTCTTAGCTATAATCACTGTTTCTCAGCAATACCAGTATTCTTTCTTGAACACATTATGCTTTTATCCACACACACTTTCTTAGAATACTCCCCCCCCCCAGTCCTGGTGCTTTCAGAGCCCCCAATCTCTCTTTCAGGTCCTGTCTCAAGTGTTAACTTTCTCAGAGAAGACTGTAGATGAAGTCGGGCTCCTCACATGGAGAACTTTCCCTCACATCCCCTCTCTTGTTTGTTTCTCTGACTGTCTGTCTCTCCCTTTATAAGCCAGAGAACAAAAGGGGGTGAACACAACCAAAGGGGAAGAGAAAATTAAAATTTTTATTGATATTTTATCTCTTTTTAAAGTTTACTTTAAAACATGTACAATCCAGCAGTAGAGAGACATATAGATCACTTATAAATAATTCAATATACATTTTTGGATGAATGCTAAAAAAAGTTTATCAACAGCGGTGTGGAATGTACAAGTACGTCTGACGCTAAGCCTCTGATGAACAGTTTCCCTCCCTTTTGCTCATGATTATATCCCCAGAACCTGGCACAGTACTTTACACAGCAGAATGTAAAGAAATAAATTAAAGAATTAAACAAATCATGTGTCAGCTTGAAGAAACACATCTATTTATTGTAATCAAGAAGACAAGTGTATAGGCAGGCTTAATTATAAAAATATGTATAATTAAAATATACAGAGAACTACTAAACGGATATATAAGAAAAAGTACAAAGTAAACAATGTAAATAACAGCTAATATTTATTTTGTATTTACTCTGTGTTAGTGAGTCCTAAATCCTTTGCTGCATTTACTCATTTAATTCTCCTAACAACCCTCATGTGGAATCCTGCTATTATCCACATTTTAAAGATTTTAAAGTCAAAGAATGGTTACGTAAACTGCCTAACATCTGACTTCAGAGTCTGCGTTGTTAAGCAGTGAATATTACCTCAAGTGTTGTACTTGAATAGGATTCACACCCAACATTGTTAAACTGCAGGTGAAAGTAGGCAGATCCCAGGACACGCTACCAGAGCGTGTATACACACACTTTTCTCATAGAAAAGCTACACAGACCCTTCTGCTATGCTTAAGGAAAAGGACTTTCAGTACATCAGTGCAACAATGGGATGCCAAAAATTCTAACAATTAAAAATATTACCTGAGGGGATGGACATGTTGTAGGCCAGTGGTTCTCAACCTTCCTAATGCCGAGACCCTTTAATATAGTTCCTCATGTTGTGGTGACCCCCACCCATAAAATTATTTTCCTTGCTACTTCATAACAGTAATTTTGCTACTGTTATGAATCATAATGTAAATATCTGATATGCAGGATGGTGTTAGCTGACCCTGTGAAAGGGTTGTTTGACCCGCAAAGGGGTCGCGACCCACAGGTTGAGAACCGCTGTCGTAGGAGGACATTTGTTCTTTCCAAGACATTATTAGACTACTGTCCAAATCTCCCAGCAGTCAGGACCAGTCAGAAGTATGAGCTTTCTTTCCAAATGGCACTGATATTAATTTGTTCATTTATTCATTCATTTTAAAAACACTTATTAAAATGGTCTATATACACAATAGTGTAGTGGTTGTCAGAGGTTTTGAATTCAGGACTGAAATGGACTTGAATCCCCACTCTAACACTTACTAAACATGTAAGCCTCTCTTCCTCTCTGTGAGAATCAGTGGAATGGGCTAAAGATAATAAAATATCCTGTATACAGTGCTTGCCTCAGCGTCTGAAAAACACTCAGTAAATGATACTTATTTTCCTGTTACTGTGCTGGGTTCTGGGTGTAAAATTACCCACAGTTTGTAAATGAAGATCTTGCACAGTTCGCTAAAAAAGACAGAAGAAGAAATGTATACTATGGGGTAACAATAAGCACACGATGGGGCAGCAATGTGAACCCTGCAGCGGACACAAAGTCGAGAGTCTTGAACTACCTGCAGTTGACCAGAGAAGCCTTTTTTGAGGAAGAACTAAGTTTCAAAAGTCTGTTTCTAGTAGTACTGTGAAAACTATAGTAAAAAAATGAATGAATATTCACGTACTAAAATTAAGCAGGTAAGTAAAACTTAAAAATAGGTTATAACATTTTGCCTTTAAACTGTGCTCCTTAAGAACTCTGAGGAGGTATTCTGAGGGTTAACAATTTTCTATAAAATATGAACAAATAACTGTGTAAGAAATAAGATCTTCTCTAAAATCAATTTACTTTTATCTACTTAAGATTGTATTTGAAAATAGAGTGCTGTTGCTAACGACATTTCAAAAAATCAGTTTTGTTACTTTTGTAAGATTGGAGTGAGAGGTAGCAATGATTTCATTTGGGTTTAAGAAAAGAAATAATGTTTTTCAGTTTTAATGTTATTGAAAAATTAACACATTACTAAGTATAATGAATCAAACATTTAGAACTTTCAGAAATTAAAGGTTTTTTCTTTTACAGGATATTTTACAAAGTAACTTCTGTAAAGTGAGTTTATGATACAGAATGTAATCTGTTCTTTTTTAGTTCAAGCAAAGGCAAATATTTCATTCATCAGCATTTTGGAGGGTCTACAGTTTTAAAAATAAGTATTACAATTTTTTAAGTTAAGAAACAGGAGGATAAGAGGGAGGCTGAAGAATCTCTGAGCTTTCTGTATAGAAAATAAAAGGTCAGACGAGGATTATTCACCAACGGAATACAGGTGAATTTTCAGTGTTATCTGTCCTTTGTGAAAGACAATTGATACGCTTTAGAATTTCACAGGAGTGACATTATATGGCATACGATCTTCTTATTTGTCTTATAACCTTAATAGTCTGAAATATTAACTGTCAATCCCATTTTTTCATATGTACCACAATAGATTTAGAGTCCATCTTCGATAGTTTTATAACATCATAGATTCACTGTTTGTTGTCTTAATTATTGTTGAAGTGTGTGAAATAAAAATCTTTCCGTTCATTAGCCAATATATCTTATGGAGTTCATATACAGTAAATAATGCACTACACAACGGTGCTTCTGTCAATGACAGACCACATACACAATGGTGGTCCCATAAGACCATACTATATTTTTACTGTCCCTTTTATTTGTTAAATATAAAAATGCTTATCACTGTGTTATAATTCCCCACGGTATTCATGACAACACGTTGCACAGTTCTGTAGCCTGACATCAGAGGCTGCACCGTCGAGGTTGGTGTAAACACACTCTGTGATGTTCACTCAGGGACCTGACTGTCTCACCACATGTTCCTCAGGACATATTCCTGTCACTAAGCAATGCCAGATTATAATTGTTTTCTATTGGAAAATGCATTAAGTCAGGGATCCGGATGCTGCCTCTTTCTATCTCTTATATCCAAATTCTCCTTATTCACTGGGTCTTTACTCTCATCATAGGAAAACACTCCAGGTTCTTTCTTTGAAAATATAATGAAACAAAAAACTCCCAAACAAAACCTTCCTCTGATCCCATATCCTAAATCTATTTACTTTATGATGGATGCCACAAGACCAAAAGGTAGAGAAGAACTGAATCCTATAAGCATTTACGTGAATTCAATAATATTCACGTGGTATGCTGTTAAAAGTATTATAAGATATGTAAATATATATTTACATATGTACTTTATACTACATACAGGCAAACAGGTACTTAAATATTTTACAATTTATATTTCTACCTTGGGCTATATCTCTAAATGCATATATACTTTGTTTTGTGGAAAATTTATAAATTTTTAAGGGATACATTTTGTAATATACGACTCCTCTCTGTTGCCATGTTATAGTACAGACTTTCTGTATGAACTCTCTTATTCATTAGACCGTGAGTCCTTTGCTTACTGGGCTCAGAAAGCAGGTGCACCATACTAAACAGTGGGTGCTGTTGTTGGGATCTGACTGCTGGACTAGATCACTTTGCTTGCTACCTTCCTAAGAAAGGTCACGGTGTTTTTCTTAGGATTCTCCAGGAATGCCTCCATGGATGTGTAATAGTTTTCAATAGGTACATTTTTGTCACTCTGTTATGAATGAGTTCTGTGATTATTTGACAAATTATCTGTGAGGCCTAAGACAGTGCCTGGGAGCTGAGATGGCAATGCTTGACACAAAATAGACTGTCCAGTAAGCATGACAATGACAGCAGGGTAAGAGAAACAATCAGATCACAATCCAAAGGCCAATCTCTTTGGCACTAAAAACTCTTTCTCTGTGTAGGCTTTAGGAAAGCTCTAATTTTAACCAAGTATACTTTCATTGACATAGTGTTATACTAGAAAAAAAAAAACACTTGGACTATAAGTCAGAAGATTGAAATTCCAAGCTTTTAAAACAAATCATCTCTGGAGCCCCAGTTTCCTCAGTGAGAAAACTGAGGTGAAACAGTAGTCACGCCTACTTCACAGGGTAACGTCAAGATGCAAAGGAGATAATGCATGTGGAGGATATGAGCAAACTGTTAACTCTATAGAAATGTTAGGGCAGATATACTTATTTCGGAAATGTCAGTGTTTTGGTATTTTATTTTTTGAATAAGTACCTTGAATTGTTCAAAGTTTTGGCTCTATTACTTGTACACGGAGTTTGAGTTAACTGTACAAGTAAGCGGCGGCCACTTATCATGGAAGGCTGTAGGCCAAGTGCACTGATTTAAAGCAGTGGTCTTCATACAGGCATGTATTAGGGGTCTACAAGGACTTCCAAAAAGGTATGCAGTTGGCCATGGTTTTAAAGAAATCAACTTTCAGATCCTCTAATTCCTAAATCCACTTTCCCAAAACTCATCAGTCTAGGACATTGCCTGGTGGCCTAGATTTTGTTTTCCATATCTCTTTCTCTTGTTTTACTTTTTATTTATATTTTTGAGACAAGAGTCTCACTTTGTTGCCCTTGGTAGAGTGCTATGATGTCACAGCTCACAGAAACCTCCAGTGAAGTGATTCTCTTGCCTCAGCCTCCCAAGTAGCTGGGACTGTGAGGTCAGCAATCCACCTACCTTGGCCTCTCTCGCCCAGAGTGCTAGAATTACAGTCACCCTTTTCCTGTTTTAACTTGACAAAGGTAAGGCATACTTGTCACTCATATTTCTAGGTTGCCTTGTTATGAGGAATAAAATCCTCAGAAGCATCAAAAAGATGGAATAATTCTTTTACAAAAGGCATTATAAAGAGCACTCCCAACTATTTAAATAGATGCATTTTAATAAAGTTTTACCCTTTGTATTTAATAATTTAAATAAAAACTTTCATTTATTTATGTTGTCTCCATGTACAAGTATTTCTTTTTAACACTTAGAGCCTTATAGACACAGAATATTTTGTCATCAAATGCAATTGACAGAAAGACTAAAAAGAGAGCAAAGACCATTTACCAACAATGAAAAGATGCTGTGCTGTGAACCCAGGATTTAAAGCATGCCTGAGCTTACAACAGCAGATGGAAAGTATCAGCATTTAAAAAAAAATAATGTTTCAGAAGAATTCCCCATAGCAGTTTATAGTGAACTATAAACAATATTTGTGATATTAAAGAAACTATATAAAGAACTTTGTTTTGTTATTGATATCTCCTTTGGAATAATATAGGCAAATAATCATTTATGTTCCAAATGAGATCCTAGGAGGAGTTAAATAATTCTTATTGTGATTTTGTGTGTGTGTGTTTCAGATTGGGTTCCAAAAAATACTTCAGTGTTACAGAATATTAAGTGTGAATGTATAGTTTGGTGAAGAAAGATCATATGAAAAAATAAGTATTGGTTTCAATAAAGTTAAACAGATTTCTTTTAATAACAACAATCACTCACTATGTTCCAGGAATTGTTTTAAATACTTTATAGACACTAAATTGGTTTCCAAACTACCCCTTTGAGGAAGGTACTATTATTAACCCCAGTTTACAGCAGGCAAAACTGAAGTATAAAGATGTTGAATGATGTACTCAAGACCTGTGTACTATAGTTATGCAGTGGAAATAACTAGGATTAGAAACCAGGCAACACAACTCCTGCACTCTTTATGGTGACACTCTGCTGTCTTTCACCAAACTACTGGGAGTCTTTAAGATATGAATGTGCCCTGGGAATCTTAATAAGGAGGATATTGCATGAAGCATTCACTTTATTAAGAAATTCTTTTCTCCCAAGTATTTTTACAGAATCATTGCTCTTTAGGACAATAATCTGGAGAACATTATTGTAGAATAATCAAAATCTAATTTCTCCTCTTTTAAAAGTTTTCTAAAATACTCTGGAGCCAGGTTACTTAGTTACGTCACTAGTAGTAAACAAAATAAACCAAGAAAAAAGTCATGTGAACAACCCACATCAGTAAACATATAGTACAGCAGATAGTAAAAGCTGAGTAGAAGCTGGTGATATGGTACAGAAAGCAGACATGAGACTCAGAAAGGGGATTGTCGGTGAATGGTGGATACACCCAGAAATGGTAATTCTGAATAAAGCCCTGAAGAGAGAGAGTGAGGTAGCCGAGAGAACAGTCGCAGAGGAACGCTGTAGGAAGAGAACAAAGCATTTGCAAAGGCCCTAAGCAGAAGCGTTTCTGGCAGTTTCAAGGAACATAAAGGAAATTAATGTGTTAGCAGCAGACATAAACAGAAGGAAGAGTAGAAATGAGGTCAGGGAGGAAATGAGGATCCAGATCACATAAGGCTTTATAGATTACAGGAAAAACATTAGCTTTACTTCTGAGGTCGAGAGAAGTGAGCTTGTGCTCACTTAAAAATATTTATGGGAACACTCTGGCTATTGTATAGAGAGTAAACTATAAGGGGCAAAAGTAGAAGCAAATTCATACTAAAAATGAATTAGTACAATTATGAAAAATTATTACAAAGATGGTGGTGGCTTGGACCAGGGTGGTGGATCTCAGGATGGTGAAAAGTACTAAATATTTAGATATATTCTGAGGGGGGAGATTACAAGACTGTGAGGTGTAGGCAGTAAAAGAAGAAGAGCCAAGAATGCCTTCAGGAATCCAGGCCTGAGAAACTGGAAGAATAAGGTCCCCAACAAACTAAACTACAGATTCAGAGTTCATCAGCATCTAGGCAGTGTTTGAGGCCATAAGTGGGATGAAATCATCTAAGTAGCAGATAGAGACAGAGAAAATGCTTCAACAACTAGAGATTTGAAAGAAGAAGAGAAATCAGCAAAATAAACTTCTAAAAGTTACCTTACAGAAAAAGGTATCTTGTGAGGTTCTTTCCCAAGACTATCAGAGAAAAAGAGTGTTTCAATAAAAGGTGGTAAACTAGGTACAATACTGTGATGGCAGGCAAAGTAAAATAAGGATTTTTAGATTTATGCTCTTAAGCATTCTGATAAATTATTTCCGTTGATAAAACTTAAAACCATCAAGGAGCTTAGAAGGTAGTAGGGAAGTAGAAACACAATCACAACACACACCTCAGGTCCAGTAAGAGCAGTGAAGCACAGCTTGGGTATCACTGGAGAATGAAGAAGGCAAAAAGGAGGAATGACACCCACCACAGAGCTGCATTCTAAGCTGGGTTTGAAAGAATTACCCAGGATTTTACATGCAGAGGTTCTGGGAGGAACGGATGGCAGAATGGGGAGGCCGGGGCTTAGAAGGAAGCATAGAAGTTACAAAAACAGTTGTGGGGAAAATGATGACCATCTGGTGTGCTGGGACAGTGTGCACGGGCACTGCTCAGGGTGCAGAGGAGGGAGAATGAGGTGACAGACTAGGCTGGACTAGATATTAATAACAGATTGGAAATGGCCTTATACGCTGTAATAGGAATATTTCAGTTTGTGGGGATAAAGAAGAAGGAATCATAAACATTTGGAAATTAGAAAAGTGATATGACTGTTTCAGAAAGTTAAATGATGGGAAGTTAGAACAGATTTAAAAGAGCCCCTCTGTCAGAATAAAGCACGGTCAGCATGCTAAAAAGGAGTTAGTATTCTTTCTCTTAATAAAAGTGAATGCACTAGATCTAATTAAAATTCTACTCAAGTGATTCCACCAACACTCGCACATTTTTTCAAAAACACAATGTAAGTGCACTGTTTACTTGGGCAGGGTTCACTTTCCAAAGATTTCTGTTGATTTTAGACAAAGGTGAAGGACACGTACACTAAGTAAATGAAAAAAAAGCACATGTAGGACAGAATGGACCAAGATTCAGTTTCACTATCGTCACAAAATATTAATAAAATTGTTTTGCAGATCATTTTTATATGCTAATACATATTGAGAGAATTGAAAGGTCAACAACGTAAATTTTGCTAAAAAAGGAGAACCAAAAAAATTTCAATTTACTTTCCAATGTAAAGATCTAGGTTTTTTAATTGTAATTTGCCCATATATTATAGACTGAATGATTTGCTTTAGTTTTATAAGACATTTTTTAAGATGTAGGCTTTTACTTTTCTATTTGACTACAACAAAATCAAAATTAAACTAGGTAACTCATAATTATGGGTAGCAAAAGATTACATATTTCTGTGTAGCTGTATACAATTCTCATTATGAAAGAGAATAATAAAGTAAATAAAATGTACAATATTTTCTTTGGCTTTCTTTCCAAGTGTTATAAAAGAGATTTTTATCCCATAAAATTACTTCTTTGGCATTTTATTCCCCTAGCAAATTTCCAGATAAGTACTAATAAGAACTAATTATAAAATAAAGAATTTTTAATAAACTGTTGAGTTTTAACATGAATAAGCAATTTCTGTTATACATGTATAATTAACAGAATAAATGTGTAATATTTAAGTCCATGAAAAACGTTTACGTCTAGTCTTAGGCTATATAAACGAAGAAACTTTTAGAATAATGTTTCAGGTACTCTGAAATAGTTACCTATTTATTTTAGATAACAAGAAAAATAAACTAAACAAAATACATAGAATTAAGTGATTTTGTTGTCTGTCTTTAGTGCCCTTGTGGCTAATGATTCCAATCAACTGAACCCTGACTTAGAATGCCAATACAAAGAATCATGCAAATCAACTCAGGGTGGCGCCTGTGGCTCAGTGAGTAGGGTGCCAGCCCCATATACTAAGGGTGGTGGGTTCAAACCCAGCCCTGGCCAAACTGCAACAAAAAAAATAGCTGGGCATTGTGGTGGGCACCTGTAAGCCCAGCTACTCAGAAG
>CAUYTI010155928.1:0-25861 GCA_963575145.1 Galago senegalensis | reverse complement strand
AGATTTCTGATATTTTAAGCTCTCTGTACCTTATTTTATTTTATTTTATTGAGACAGAGCCTCAAGCTATCCCCCTGGTAGAGTGCTGTGGCATTACAGCTCACAGCAACCTCCAACTCCTGGGCTCAAGCGAGTCTCCTGTCTCAGCCTCCCAAGTAGCTAGGACCATAGGTGCCCACCACAATACCTGGCTATTTTTTGGTTGCAGTCATCCTTGTTGTTTTGGAGGGCCTGGGCTGGATTTGAACCCACGCCACCTTAGGTGTATGTGGCTGGCACCTTAGCCACTTGAGCCACAGGCACCAAGCCAATCTCTCGGTATTTTAAATATCTCATAAACCCAAGTTAATTTTTAAGTTAATTTTTTAAAGTTGAAAGTCTGCTAAGTACAATGGGCTCAATAAGTACCTGTCAAATGATGGTGAGTGGATAGAGAAAATGTGGTACCCACACATAAACACCTACACACATAACGGAATATTGCTTAGTAATGAGAATGAAATATTGCAATTTGCAGCCACTTGGATGGCATTAAAGCCAATGATCCTAAGTGAATTAACTTAGGAACAGAAAAATAAATGCCCTTTGTTCTCACTTAAGTGTAAATTAAACTATGGCTACACAAAAACACACAAAGCAGTATGATAGATATTGGATAATCCCGAGTGGTGTGTGAAGGGGAGTGAAGTATAAAAAAATTACTTATGAAAGTGTAATGTGCATTATTTGGGTGATGGGTACACCAAAAGCCTGGCATTCACCACTATGCAATACATATATGTAATGGAATCCAACTTGTACTCCCTAAATCTATTATAAAAAAAAAGAAATCTACAGAAAGTTTAATTATTTTTCTTTTTGAGCAGTCGTTTATTTAAAGATACTCTTTTATAAATGCCTATCAACAGATGAATTGATAAAAAATGTGAAATATTTATGCGTAGGTGTGTGTGCATGGGTGTATGCCTGTGTATGTATATCTACAGAGTGGAATATCATTCAACCTTTAAAAAAGAAAGGAAAACTTGACATTTGGGGAAAATGGAGAATGTTATCCTAAATAAAGCAAGCCAGACATACAAGGATAAGTAATACATAATATCATTTATTTGTAGAATCTATAATAGTCAAATTCATAAAAGGATGAGTAAAACGGTGAAGCCAGGGCATGAGGTCAGAAAGAGATGAAAATTTATTGACCGAAGAATATAACTTTCAATGATGAAAGATGAGTAAGATCTGAAGACCTTCCACACAGCAACAGAGACTACTGTTAACACTACATTGAACACTTGAAATTACCTAGGAGGTAGATCTTAAATCTTCTCATGATACACAAAACAAAAAGAAAATGGCCTTACTCTATAATATTGTATGTGCTTATTTCTTACCCAAAAGGATTAAAGCTAATATAATATTTTAAAATGTAAGGAGTAGAATGGGTTTAAAATTGAATAGAATCACATATTTTATTATACAATGTTGGGAGCCTCCCTCATATCTAAGACCAAACACAAGTAACTTTTCGTTACTAAATAAATGAGTAAATAATTCCGGTGAGTTTCTCATCTATGGATTCAACCAACCACAGATCAAATATTAAACAACAATATAAAAATAACACCATAAGAAATAATACAAGTTAAAAATATAGTTTAACAACAGTCCTGATGTTAGCAGGACTACCTATACAAGTGTTCTTTACTAAACTAAAGAAGTTCTCATTTATTTGTTGTTTTTTTATAAATTTTATAATGAATGAAGGTAAATTTAGTTTAATCTTGTGATTGACAGGATCTCGTGGTTTATTTTCTTATTTATTCTAGTTGTATGGTAAAATATGGTGATTAATTTTTAAACAATTTTAAATTTGTTTTTAAAAAATATAAAATTTTAAAAAACTGGTTAACAGTCTTGTATAACTTTACTTGGTCATAGTATGTATACTTTTCATAAGTTGTTGAATTCCATTTGCTAATAAATACTTTGTTAAGCATTTTTTGTGTTTGTTATTAGTCTGTATTATTCTTTTTCTGATTTTTGTGCCTAGGAAATACTGGTTTGTGGGTTGAATTCTATTTCCTCAAAAGATATATTGATATCCTAGTTCCTAGTACCTCTGAGAGTGAACTTATTTCAGAATAGTTCATAGAAATACCCAAGTAAAAATATTGTCTTTAACCCAATATTACTAATGACCTTGAAAAAAGACAAAGTTTGGAAACAGAGACAACCACTCACAGAAAAAAAAAAGGCAATGTGAAGACGCCCAGGGCAAATGCATGTGGGGATGGAGGACTGAAGTGACACATCCACAACTCGAAGAATTCCAGAAGTTGCCAGCAACAAAGAACCCAGGAAAAGGCAGGGAAGAATTCCTGTTGGGTTTCAAAGATTGCAGACGTCTAGCCTCCAGAACAATGACAAAATAAATTTTATTTTATGTCACCCAGTTTGTGGTACTTTGTTACAGCAGTCTAAGGAAATGAGTACCATAAGTTGGGCAGTGTTCCCATTTGTCCTGTTTTCTGGAGGAGACTGTAGAATAGGTGTTGATTCTTTTTAAATATTTGTTATAACACTCAGTAAAGCCCACTAGGCCTGGAAGTTTCATTGGGGGCGGTCTTTTAATTTATGAATTTAATTTTCTTAATAATGACGTGACTACTCAAATGTTCTATTTTACTCTGGGTCATTTGCAGTAGTTTGTGCTTTTTGAGGAATACTTTTATTTCACACAAGGTGTCAAATTTATGTGTGCGGAGTTTGTAGTACAACTTTTCCTGTTTGATCATGAGTCAAGATTTCCTCTGTTTCATTACTGTGTTTTATAACAAATTTGTTTAAGTTTATTTTATCTGGGATTTACTCAACTTTTTGAATCTATAAGTTTACGTCTTTAGCTAAGTTTGGCAAATTTCTAGTCATTATAACTTCCAGTCCATTTTGAAATGCACATTCTTTAGCTCCCCCTCTAAAACCTTTATGATATAAGTGCTAGATCTTTTGTTAATGTCCCAAAGGTCCCAGAATCTCTTCATTTTTTCAGGTTGTTTCTCCTCTGTTTTTAAGAATATTGTTTTTTTAATTGTTCCATGATTCTTTTCCATTGTCATCCCTGTTCTCTTGTTCAGCCTATTCTATAAATTATTTTAGTTATTACTTCTTTTACCTTTGAAATTTCTATTTGATTCTTCCTAGTGTACTTTATTTTTCCAAAAATATTCTATTTCATTGCCACAAGCTTTTATAAAGTTTTTAACGTGTATTTAAAATTGCTAGTTGGAAATATCTTTATGATGGCCTCTTTAATGTCCTGCTGAGATAGTTCCAATATTTCTATCATCTCAATGTTGTTTGTGGATTATATTTAATCTTTCGAGTTGAGGTTTTTCCTGATTCTTATTAAAATTGATGCTTTTTAAATCACATCCTGGATGTTTAGGTTATTATGTTGTGACACTCTGGAATTTATTTAAATCTTCTGTTTTAACCAGCCTGTACTGGCACCACCCTGGAAATTCAAGGAGAATGCTGCTTCATTACTGTTTTGTTGGCATAGAAATCAAGGTCTCCTGCTTGATCTCTGCAGACATTTATTTCATAGGGCTGAAAGTTACTTCAAAGCTGTTGGGTGGGAGTGGAAGTGAAGTTTAGACTTCTACTGACACCTTCCTGGCTGTGAAAGTAGAACACCTTGCTACTCTTTCCCCTGTGAACTCCCAAGCATCCCATGTCTTTATAGGTCCTTTTATAGAAAGAAGAGACTGCAGAGGTCACTTTTTGACTGAGGTTTCCAGGACGCTGACCACTTCAGCACCAAATCCAGCATTATGAGGTGAAAAGAAAATGTGTCAAGTCTTTCCTTAATCCTACCTAGACAATCTGCTTTCTTGTTTTTACCTTTTAAAAGCTTCTTACCCTGCTTTATATATGATGTGTAGTGTTTTTATCTATACTTAGCTAAGAACATAGGAAAAATACATCGCTTCCATCTTCTCCTGGAACCAGAAACCTCCCTGTACCCTGTAGAGTCGTATTCTTCATTTGCTTTCCTTGCCCTTCCTCATTTATAAAAGGGAAGTTTAAATTCTTTAAGAGAATTAATAAGGAAGTACAACAGAATGAAAATACAGATTAAATACTCTACCAAACTATATAGAACATGTAGAATTTATAAACACTTGTATAAATACATTGTAGGTTAGTCTGACACACCTTTGCCTCTTTAGGTATTATTCCAATGTCTTGTCATTATTTTCTTATGTTTCATTATCTTATTTTTTTTTATCTTTTTATGATCTTGAGAAAGGTATTTATAATTTCTGTGCTTATAATTTCAAAGGGTCTCTTTTGTAATATAGGCTATTATAACAATTACATTTAGACTTTGATATCTAATTAGTTTTAAGCTATTTGAGAATTAGTTTTATTTTTCTCTCACTTCAAAGATTCTTACCTAACATATTTCTTATGTATTTCCAAATCAATGACACAGGACTATGTTGTTGATGGTTTTCTAGTGACTTGAACAGGCGAATATCACTTCCTGCTTTTTTAACTTAGGATCTAGAAATAATCCAGGAGAAGGAAAATAAAACTCCTCTTAAATATCATATCTCTGTTTTCTATTTCTCAATCAGAAATTTGACAAAACTAGGCTTATGCAAAATCACTGGGTTATGGAAATAATAATAAAGCATTTATGAAATTATTGTTTCTAAATCAAAGAAGGAACTTAAAAATAGAAACACTTAGTTTCACCTTTTTATTATAAAATATAAGTGTTTTGGTCCAATATTTTTGTAACTGGTCATTGAAGGTAGTATGAAAATTCAGTAAGAACATATTTTGTTAAAAAAGGGAATTAAAGCTATTAATATCAAAGCTTGTAACTGTAGACCTCTAGATTATAGCAATAGTTTATCTGCTGACTGAAATATAATTTTCATATGCTATATAATTTAACTGTTGCAAAATTTTAGAGACAGATATTAACTGTTTTACTTACAAGGCAAATGAAGCTCAGAGAATTTAAGTCTTTTTATGCTATGACAGTCAGTAAATACTAGAATGAGCTTCCATCTCAGCTATCTCAGCTTTTCTGGTCCCAGACTCATCATACAATGCAGACCCACCTTTCAATATTAACTGTAACCTTCAACAGGTTTCATTAGTTATTTTCAGATTATTCAGTTGGTGAAGAAATTTAATTAGAAAGATATGTAAGAAGATATTTTCTCAGCTTTGCCATATCTTTTTTTCTTTTTAGAGGTAACGATATACACAAGTTATTTTTTTTAAATAAAGAATGAGTAATATTCCTTTCCTGAAGGATGTTTCACAGAGATAGAAGAGTGACTCAGCAGTCTTTTCTGACTCCAGTTACTTTCTTGAAGACAGATTTATGATGGTGTGCTGAAGTTCGTCATTTTTAATGCCTCAAAAATTTATATGAAAGGTAGCTGAGAACCTTTTTGGCACAGAAATGCCAACATCTGAAATACAGTTGAGCAAGCAGTGTCCTTGGCTGTTGGTGCCGTAACCAAGGACATCAGGACTTAAAAATTGAGAGGCTTTTTTTCCCCCAGGTGTTACTTTCAAAAGATATAAAAGGCATAATTCCATCCCCTGAACAACATAGAAATGTACCGCACTTTCCCCCACTGGCCTAGAGACACAAAGAGCCACCTTCCTCCTGCTGCTCATGCTCTTCTGACTTCCCTCCTGGACTGTTCTATAGGGAGAATTGTTTTCTCTCTGCTTATGTCCTGGGGATTATTATTATGCTACCTTTTTAAAAGGGATAAGATAACCCATCTTAATGAAAATTAATAACCGTCTGTGTCTGCTATAAAAAAAAAACACCTTAAAATAGTGAATTTATGATGTCTGGGAGAAGATTCAAGCTGGACAAATTTATATTCTTTGGTGCTAGTCATTTCCTTTGAGTGTTTATAATAACCTACTGTTTCCAAATTCTAGAGAAAGTGAAAAATTATGTTCAATTCAAATTTCATACTTTAAAATTTTGATTGAGTGGACAATTCTTTCTGTTTTATTTCTTACAAACATGCAAATGCATATTAAATCAGGTGACCCTTAAAATGACAGGATGGATATGCTAATTACTTTAATCTTATCACTATACATTAAATGTGTAGAAACATCATTACTTATGCACCCAATAAATAAGTATAATTATTATTTGTCAACTTTCAAAATTTGACTGTTATTTCTTTTTTTTTGGCCAGGGCCAGGTTTGAACCTACCACTTCCAGTATATGGGGCCAGCGCCCTACTCCTTTGAGCCACAGGCGCCACCCCTATTAACTGTTATTTCGTAATGAAAGAATGAGGTGCAATGATTTGAGAAATGTAACAGAGAGGAAAAGAAGCTATTTGATATAAAATTATTATAAAATAATAGGAAAGACTGTTAAACCATAAATAAATTTCAGTATTTCACATTTGATTTTGGTTATAATTTTATTACCACTAATAGTAATAGTTATAGCTAAAATTTATTGCATGTTTATTATGTGCCTTTCTAAATGTTTCCCACCAATTATCCAATTTATATTTTTCCTATATTCCACCTATTTCTGATATGGTATAAATTGAAAATATTTTCATTATATAGATGATCCATTGAGGAACTACAAATCCAAATACGTCGCCAATGTTTAGACAGACTCAATATTCAAACACAGCTGCACTGTCTCTAAAACATATAAGCACAGGAGGATACTCCCTGTAAATGGTGTTGAGACTGATATAGATATACACATATTATGGAAATGAATATCTGAACTAAGAATAAAGAAATATCTCTGCTTTCAGTTGGCAACTAAGTCTCTTGGCTATTAGTGTAATTTTCCAAGTTGTGTGTGGGAGTTTTAACACATACTTTGAAGAGGAAAAGAGAAAGTACTACCACTGGTTATATAAAACCTCAGTGATATTTATTATTGATATGCTCAGGGCCCCACTGGAATAAACTCATCTGTAGAAACAACAAAGCAATGCAAAGACCTGTGTTTAAAGTATATAAAATACACTATTATTTTTTTCTTTAGAAAATATTTCAAGAGTATTTCAACCTCTACCTCATACAATAACATAGCCCTATATGATTTTTGTAATTAGAATGTTTCTGCCTTTGTCCTGCAAAATATTTTCTTTCAAGAGAGAATCAACACACTCTCATACTATAGCCAAATGTTATCTGTGGCATAAATTGACTAAAAGGAGACCATTCACAATTTTTGAGACATTGTATTTTGCTGACTTTCATGTTTTTTTGCAAGTAGATGAAAGAGGTTGTATGAAGGGCTACTGGCATTTCAAATGGGAATCATTATTATCATATCTTGACGTAAAACGAAACCAATAACAAACTAGTGAGAATAAGCACAAGAAAATAACTTGCATGAGCCATTGCATCACTAGATGCCTCTTTATTCAACATTGTAAATTCTGGGGACATTTTGTTTACATAGTATTATAGACGATAGGAACTCAGAAAATTTTCTTTTCACTTTATATATGCAGAGACATGTTCCTTCATGGAGGATTGTGTCAATATTTCATCTGCAGATACAAGAATAAAAACCACAGATTCTGCAAAATAAAGTTCACCTCAAGATCCTGTTCAAAATCTGTTACCATAAAGCACAGGTACTGTCAGTGGAGATGGAATAACCCAGCAGCTGGTGGACATGATACACTGGTAACTATGGTACTGAACCTGAATAGCTGAACTGTACTTTCAATAGTAAGGAAGGATGTCTCAAAACATTGTCTTAGATGTGTTACCTAATTTTAAAATGCACATAACTAAAACAATAAGTACAATGTTTTCTCACAAAGACTTTTCTGAAAGTTTTGAGACCAATATATTTTTACAAGGAAAATGTATCATTCGTGTTCCTGGATGTGTAGTTTTGTAGGTATGCGTACCTTTACAATAATGTGACTTCAGGAAACTATCAATGAACTACTTACTCTATTACATAAGTACAATAAAGTGTTTAAGGGATATTCAGCTTTTTATAACTTGTGCCCATTTTTTTTTCTCTGCACTGTTAAACTAGGAAAGTGCACTTTTTGTTCTACAGAGGTAAATGAAAATTTTGACTGTAATTCAAACAAATAAACTTTGACTCTCTTTCTGCCCTCTTTCTCTCTGACTTCTGTGTGTGTGCCTGTGTGAGAGAGAGAGACAAACAGACAGACAGACAGACAGACAGAAAACAGAGAGAGTGAGGGAGGGTGGGGGGAAGAGCTAGTGAGAGCCAATGCATAGAAAATGATCTGATGAATGGCCCTGCATTTCTCAGGGAGCTCAATAAAACAAGGAAGTTACCTAAGGCTGTGCAGACCACTAATGTTCTGTAAACTGAAATGAATTCTCAGTAATGACTGGAGTCTTAATAATCTTCTTAAATAGAGTTTTTCTAAACTTTAACCCTTTCAAAGCTTATCATTTTTTTAGTAATTGATGAGGCAACCTCTGGTAGGTTGAATAATTATCTTTCACCTTTCACCTATTAAAATGCTTGCATTTAGAAATATTAAAGATTTTGTAATTTGATATCTTAATGTAAAAGGGTCCCTGAAAATGTCTCAAATTTATCATTTGACTCATTTATTCTTTTAGTAGGCTTTTAGCAGATACATAACTACTATAAACCAAATAGATATTAGAGTCAAGTTAACAAGTTATTGAGTAGGGGCAAATCTCTCAAGGAATTTGCAGTCTAGTGTAAGTAGAGCACAGCATTGAGGGTAAGACAAAAGTTATTGCAATACGTGCCCCATCTTACTTAAACATATGACGTAGAGATGTTGTTAAAAATTTAGATAATACTTGTGAAATGCTTATTAAGGCTCAATATAATAAGTCAATTATTGGGAACTTTAAGTTCAATATTCAAAAATAGCAGTCAAATATAGAAATGTTGCTGATGGAGCAAGCCCAAATAAATTCTTAGATATTTTTCTGATGAATTATAAGATAAATATTCTAATTATTATCCATCTATTCTTTTGTTCAACTTAAAAAGAAATGGCAGAAGACAAATAGATAATAAGTTTTCTCATATCACTAAAAGTTGTCCAAGTTGAATAATTTTGTGTTTTTAAATCTATTTATTTAACACAAATTTGGTTTTGCAAAAAGATGTCTGTTTACAAGTTAACAAATTACACTAAAAAAGGAAAGGTATTATATACTTAGGGTAAACTTTCTTAAGAAAACATGAACCCAAAAAAGTAAAAATAAAGAAACATTAAAGTGTACACAACATCAAAATTTACCTCCACAAATTTTCACAAAGTAAATCCCCTCATGGCATCAGTACCCGGATCAAAGAGAACTATATTAGTGCTCTATGTATATGTCCCTTCAAGTGACTCCCTGACAATGCTAATAACTATCCTTTTTCTTTCCTAGTAGAATAATTCTGCTCTGTTTGGATTATAAATAAATAGAATCATACAGTAGAGTATCTTTTATGTCTGACTTTCTTCCCCTGACGTTATGTTTTTAGATTCAGTGATGTTAATTCCAGCAGTCGTTTGCTTATTCTCATCATTGCATAGTATTTTGTTTCACAGATATATTGAAAATACCATTTGTTTATGCCTTCTACTGTTGGTGGAAATTTGGTTTTCAGATTTTGATGATGATAAATTGTGCTTCTATGAACACTCTTGTGCATGTGTTTCCTGAGAGTGTGGCTGAGTGTCTGTTCAGAACAAGATGTACTATTTTGACTTTGCCTTTTTTGTCTCTGCATGTGAGATCCACCCACGCTGCTGTCTGTACTGGTAGTCCCCTCATTCCTCTTACTCTATAATGTTGGAGGACTTGTGTTTTCATATAATTGTTTTCTTCATGGTTTTTCTATGGTTGCACATTTTTCTGGTTTATGCTAAATTTGCCTAGAATGATGCTAGCCCCAGAGACTGACTGCCAGTCGCATCTTCATTCTCTGCTTTTGTTTTTGCTGCCATCCTGAAACTGCTTCTTACTCCATTTAGCACTTGACAATCAATGCTTAGTGGGTCAGTACAATCAACTATTACTGCTTTTAAGTTGTAAAAACAAGAGAAAATATTCACTCTATACAAAGAGTTAAAACTCTTTTAGCACTTTATAATTAAGTAGCCATTGACTTTATAGTTATTTCCTTTTCTTATTGGAATACTTTATAATTAAGCAAAGCCAAGGGCCAATTTACTAGACCTTTATGTTTCCTTATTTTTTTTATCTCACTGCATAGATTACCTTTGCATTATTTCCAGAAACTTAAACAGTTATGGGGGAAAAAATAAACTCGCTTGGTTTTCTAAAAGTGAAAGTTCCTATAAAACTGTGATAATTACTCAGCTACATTTGTTTTATTTTCTCTGGGCTTCTCACCAGTACGTTACACACTGGATAGTTTTTCAGGCCTTGCTAGCTTTATCTCTATTTTAAACAATCAGCCTTGTCACTTACAATTTACCTTCTCTAAATGTTTGGTTACTGATACTATATAAAATCCCATCTCTTCTTCATTTAAAGAAAATTCTATTACTTCAGTAAAATTCTACTACTCAAGTACTATATCAATTTTGAAATTTTAGCCTTTCTGCTTTTGATACATAATTTTAAGATTCCTTAGAGATTTTTGCCAATACGAGTGTTGAAAGTAAGACTTTACCAAAAAGTATTTGTGGCCCAAGATTCTCAAAAACACAGACAAAGGCAATTTATCTTTCCCAATGATATTTTAGAATAAGTTGAGAATGTAAACCACAATAGCTGCCTTAAGCTGCTATTGATTTCATTTTTTCTTTTTTTAAGAATAATTTTCATTATTATTCTTATGTTCAGAGAACTCAACAGTGTACATTTAGCCCAGTTTAATGGCAAGTTCTTTAGCCTCTCCCTTTTCCAGCTTGACAAGGCAAGTCACAGATTTCGGACCCAGGACATTGCCTCCCCAGTGACAGCAGATCTCACCACATCTGTCCTTGAAATTGGTGCTGATAGCTTCCACTAGCTTAGGCAGTGCTTCATTGTCTTACGAGTTAACCAGTGTGAAGGTGACAGTGGTCTGGACCAGCCTGCCTTCCCCTTGGTAATGCAGTAGGGGACCCCCGTCTTATGACATAGGGCAGGCAGGAAGACAACCAGCTTAATGGGATCCACATCATGTGCTGTCATCACTAGCTGAGGCTTCTTGTTCTCCACTAAGGTGGTGACAGTGTTAACCCCTGCTGGAAGACAGGTGGTCTTGTTACCAGAATTTCTTTCTTTAGTAGGTCCTTAGTCTCAGGGATTTGAAGAATGAACCCACTGACCACAGATTAGTGGTAAGATAATATTTATTAGACAGAAAAGAATACAGAAAAAGGGGTGGCACCTGTGGCTCATTGAGTAGGGCACTGGTCCTAAATACCAAGGGTGGCAGATTCCAACAAAGCCCTGGTCAAACTGCAACAGAAAATAGCCAGGTATTGTGGTGGGCGTCTCCAGCTACTCTGGAGGCTGAGGCAAGAGAATCGCCTAAGCCCAAGAGCTGGAGGTTGCTGTGAGCTATGATGCCACAGTACTCTATGAGGGCAACAAAGTAAAACTCTGTCTCAAAAAAAAAAAAAAAAAAAAAAGAAAAAGAAAAAGGAAAAAAGAATACAGAAAAGGCACAAGAGCTCCTACCAGAGGGAAAGACCTAAGTTGGAAAATCTCCTCCTGGGTCCTTTATCTAGGGGTATATACATTGGCCAACGAATGGATGCAGTTCCTTCTACCGGGGCAAGATTAATGGAATGTGTTGACACTGACTGGATACAGTCTGTTCCCAGGAGAAATGTCAGTGCATTACCTTCATAAAATTTCTCAGGCCTAGGAAATCTGCATGAGGTTGACCAGGCCTAGGAAATGGGGGTTCCCTGGTCAGCCCTAAATGGGGGAACCCTAGATCAGTATGGTACAATCTTTGCCCTGTCCACTCCTTTTGGTTGGTGTGGGACAAGGAGAGACAGAAAGGAGAAAGAGCTTTGTGGAGCTAATGAAACTCTATAAAATTATTTCAAAAAATAAACAGCACGAGGCGAGGGAGACAGGATGGGGCCCAAAGCTGGCACCCGGAGGTGTCTCCCCAGCAATTGTCTGGCCTCTGACTATTGGAGCCTCCTGCTGCCCCCTCTGCCTATCCAACCCACTCACTCCTCAGTAGGCTGGGCCACCGACACCCCCGCATGGAGACACAGAAAGCACAGCAGGTCCTCCAGCCCGCTCTGGCCGCGCCTCTGGGGGCCACCCGCCCTGTATCAGTCTTTTACTGGGGACATCCCCTTTGCTGGAAGCGTACTTTTCAGCCGGGGCCAACAGTCGCTGCTGCTTCTCTTGCTTTGTTCCTGGTCTGTAATTGTGGACCAGCTTAAACAGCTGAGTGGTGGTTTGGCGGTGCAAGGTTTGGGTGAACTGGCTAATGGCAGGAAGCACATTTTTCCTCTTCTAAAGAAGGATGGCTCTTTGCTGCTGCAACTGGATGTAGCAGGGTCATTTGACAAAGAGTGTGAGATTACTCTTGGGCTGGATGTCCTGTCCAGTGCAAAACTTCTTAGGCCTTTTCTGGAACAAGGGGTTCACCATATTTGCGACCTCCTTTTTGACCACCTTCTTCCCCTTTGGCCTTCTTTCCTTTCTGCATCTTGATGCAGAGAGCTATTTCATTTTTTCTTGAATTATTATTTTCATTCATTCTTTCTTTTTTTTAATAAAACTACTATTGAAATAGTGGATTGGAACATTTTAATTCTGGGAGAGGAAATTACAAAAGGACATTTGAGGATAATGAATTTATACAGAGCTCTTCTTGAGAACATTATATGAACTATCCAAGAAAAACTGCCCCATCTAGAGTTAAACAGGCAAGGAAGACTTTACTCAAGATGGTTGAAATATGAACCAAGACTGCTGGAATAGAGATTGAACGCAACTCTGCTGAAACAAAAGGTGGGAAGATTTTAAAAGGATGGAGTGACTTGATGGAAAAGTACTGGAGGATGTTAGAGATGGCAGATGGTCAATGTGATTAGGCCATCTGTGTTCGGGAATCTGTGCTTATCAAAGTTAGACTCCTACTCTCTCACAGAAACTGGGAGTTAGGTTAGGGGCCCTATCTTTCTTAGTAATTAAATTAAAAGAGATGGCTTCCAGGACCTTCTGAAGGACATTTTTGAGTTTTGAGAATTTATTTTTCAAAAACACTGAGGATGAATTTACAATTGTTTTGAGTTTTCTAAAGTAAATACTCCAAGAACAGGGAGGTCAAGGGACTGTAAACAGAAAAAGAAACTTTTCTAAAGTTTAATCAAGCTGAGAAAAGCATTGATACTCTTGATCATTACAAAATATTTGTTTATATACAGAGACATTTGCAGAAGTATCTTTTTATATTAATCCAGCAATTTATTTCCTGATAACAACCAATAAATACATATTTTACTTTGTTTGGTCTGAGGATCTGTGTACTCTTTTTAGACACAATTATAAAACAAAGAAATAGTTGTTAATATTGTGCATCCTTACTTAAAACACATTCCTCTAATTTCAATATGAAAATACATTAACTCAGAAGTGTAGCTTCTTTCAATTCAAAATGCATTCTTAATATCAACTTCTTTCTATAAGTTAAGTTTTTGAAATGAGTGCAATTATTGGATTTGATTATCAGGTTTACTGTTGTTGGAGTATATGAAGGCTACAGATCTGTGGACATTGATTTTGTATTCTTGATCACTTCCAAGATCCCTGGAATTTTTTTTTTTAGAGACAGAGTCTTACTTTGTCACCCTCAGTAGAGTCTGGTGGCATCACAGCTCACAGCAACCTCCAGCTCTTGGGCTTAGGTGATTTTCTTGCCTTAGACTCCAGAGTAGCTGGGACACTAGGTGCCTGCCACAGTGCCTGGCTATTTGTGCTGTTGTTGTTGTTGTTGTTGTTGCAGTTTGGCCAGGGCCAGATTCGAATCTGCCACCCTCATTATATGGGGCTGGCGCCCTACTCACTGAGCCATAGGCACTGCCTGGGTCCCTGGGATTTTTTAAGTATAAGATTATATCATTAGCAACAAGCAGAGTTTGACCTCCTCTGTTCCCATTTGAATATTCTTGATAGTCTTCTTTTGATTGCATTAGCTAAAACTTCCAGCACTACATCGAGTAGCAGTGGCAACAGAAGATATCTTGTCTAGTTCTAGTTCTAAGTGGAAATGCTTTCAGTTTTACTCCCTTCAGTATGGTATTGGCTGTGAGTTCATTGTAGTTGGCCTCTGTTAGTTTAAGAAATGTCCATCTCTGCCCATTTTCTTAATTGTTCTTTTCAGAAAAGGAGGCTGAATTTTGTTGAATGCTTTTTCTGGATCTACTGAACGGATCATATGGTCTTTGTTTTTGATTCTATATACGTGGTGGATTACATTTATGTATTCATGAATGTTGAACCAATCTTGTTTCCCTGGGATAAAGCCCACCTGATAACAATGTATAATTTTTTTAAACATGTAAATATATTCTGTTTGGTAGGAATTTATTGTATATTTTTGCATTGATATTCACCAAAGATATTGGTCTGTAGTTTTACTTTTTTTGTTGGATCCTTACCCAGTTTTGGTATCAGGGTGATGTTTGCTTTGTAAAATGTGTTGGGGAGGGTTACTTCCTTCTCTATGTTTTGGAATAGGTTCTCCCATATAGGTATGAGCTCCACTTTGAAGGTTTGGTAGAATACTGTTGGGAAACCATCAGGGCAGTTTTTTGTTGGAAGAACCTTTGGAATAGGTTCTACCATATAGGTATGAGCTCCTCTTTGAAGGTTTCGTAGAATACTGTTGTGAAACCATCTAGGGCAGTTTTTTGTTGGAAAAGTTTGTAATGTTGGTGCAATTTTGATGCTTGATATTGGTATGTTCAAAATTTCTAATTCTTCATGGTTAAGTTTAGAAAAGTGGTATGATTCTAGGCTTTGGTCAATTTCCCCCATGTTTTCAAATTTATGGACATAGAGGTTTTTGTAGTAATCAGTGATGATCTTTCATATCTCAGTGGTATCTGTTACTATTTACTTTTTTAGATTTTTGATTAAGGTTGAGATCTTACTTTTCTGTTTCTAGTTAATAAGGCTAATTTCACTGAACTTCTGAATGGTTCTTATGTTCTCAATTCTATTTAATTTTGGTTACTTCTTTCTGGTATATTTGGGATTAAATTGCTCTTCCTTTTCCAGCTCTTTGAGATAGTTCATTAGGTTGCTGATGTGCATTATTTCCATTTTTTGGATGTGGACCCTTAATGAGATAAATGTCCCCCCTCAGGACTGCTTTTGCAATATCCCACAGATCTTGACAGCTTGCAGTTTTATTATCATTTTGTTTGATAAATCAAATGATTTCCTACTTTATCTCCTCCTTGACTCAGTTGTCATTCAGCATAATGTTGTTTAGTTCCCATGAATTTATGTAGGGATGAATATTTTTGTTGAAGTTGAGTTCTACTTTTATTTATGGTGGTCTGAAAAGGAATAATTTCTATTTCTTAAATTTGTTGAGATTTTATTTTTGCCTTATGAAATGAAAAAATTTGAAGGATGATCCACAGGCTGACAAGTAGAATATATACTAAAGTTTTGGGGATTCTAGAATGTCTATATATGTCTGTTAAGCTCATTTATTCTAAAATCCATTGCTTCCTTGTTTAGTTTCTGTTTGGAAGATCTGTCCACGATAACATTTGTATGTAAACAAGAGGTATGAACAAAACTTTCTTTGAAGAAGACAGATGAATGACCAATAAACACATGAAAAATGCTTATTGTCCTCAATTATAAGAGAAGAGCAAATGAAAACTGCCCTGAGATATTGCCTAACCTCAGGGAGAACAGCCCACATAATAAAAGATGTGCAGAGTAGGGAATACATTTGTACTGCTATTAGGAATCCAAGCTAGTTCATCCTCTATGGTAGCAGTTCTCAATCTGTGGGTTGCAACCCACAGGAGCTGTATTAAAGGGCCATGGCATTAGGAAGGTTGCAGACCACTACTCTATGGAAAGAAGTTTGGAGAATACTCAAAGAGGTAAAAGTAAACCTTCCATTTGATACTGCAATCCTTTTATTAGGATTTTCCCTAGTAAAATCCTAGAAGAAAAAATATTATTTTACCATAAGGGCATTTGCTCTAGAATGTTCATCATAACTGAATTCATAGTGGCCAACATTTGGAACGAACTCAAAAGCTCGTCACCACATGAATGGATGAATAAACTGTGGCATATGTATACTATGTAATACCATTCAGTCATAAAAGATGGAGACTTTACTTCTCTTGCTTTTTCCTGGATGGACTTTACTTCTCCTGCATTTACCTTTACTTCTTACTAAAGTATCACAAAAATGGAAAAGCAACTATCACATGTATGCAATACTAATATGAAACCAAAAGATAAAAAACTACACATCCATACCCAGGGAAAAACATAATTAAATTCAATGGCAGAGAGAGGGGAGGAGGGAAAGGGGAGATGGGAGTAGGGAGGGCAATTGATAAGCTCTCACCTAATGGCCGTAATATAAGGGTATGCAGCACACCCCTGGGTGAAGGATTCAACTACAATTTGTACTTACCTAACAATTACAAACAATGTAAGCTAATCATTATGTAGTTATATTAATCCGAAATTTTAAAAAAGCCAAAGATACTTGGGGTTTATTTGGGCCTTGAAAAGATTTACTTATATTTCAGAATATTAGGCTGAGAACTTAAGTTTCTTCCCATTCATTTCAAAAAGGAACATTTTCCCTTGTATTTTCTTTGGGAGGATGAGATAGTTCTTTATCTTTCTCCTTTATATAAACAGAAAACAATCATTGCCCTTCACTTATTATCTATTTGCTTGGGGTACTCATGTAAGACATTAACTAGGCTTTCCTCACCTTTTACCAGGGATGAAGCCAGAGCAAAGCAGGGCCAATTTCCTGAGTGTTTACTTATTATTTACTGTAAGATAATTAATAAAATATTTGTCTTTGATCCTGGTCACCTTATGTGCGCATTCAGGATAAAATTAATAAGTCTGAACCTTAAAAGCCCAATGTCAGATGCTAAGAAAACCTGGAGGACTTAAAACCCATGTGTCAAAGTCCTTGACTTAGAAAAAGATAATAACTTGGTGTGTACTAGGACGGTAACAATCTGGTGACCAATGACCATGGAAGAGAAGGCAAATGCCAAAACCCTGAGGAGAAATGCACATTTCAGTGATGTCAATATCAACTGAAGGTGCTAAAGATCAGCTGACTCATCAGAATCTTATTCCAAGATTATAGGTAATACCCACTAAATCACTCTCAGTTTAACACATATATTAGATCCCTCTTAAGGATCAGGGAAGTAAAAAGAAGGAAATCTTGAGAAGACATCTAAATTAAATAATTCTTAAAAGAGTTTAAACCATGAGTAACAGATTTATTTTTCATTATCAGCATCTATAAAGTTTCAAAAGTTTAGTAAAGTTTATTACAGATAAAGAAGTCACAGTATATGATTATGCAATTCATGTCTTCTATATAAGCATTGGAAATGATTGCCCCCCCCTTATTTTAATTCCTTTAGGCCTCTTTCATTTGAAAGGACAAGCTGGCTATGATGCAATATTACATAATTTACTACTTAGGTGATGCCTAGAGCTTTATGTCTGTAAATACATAAATTTACTTCCTAAGCATATACTTCTCTGAAGATCTCATGGAGATAGCTAAGTTCTAAACGTTTGCTTTATTGCTTTTTTAATTGGAACATCCTTTCCATTACTAATTGCATTACTTTCTACTTTGCTATACCATATAAAAGGAAGAAAACAATATTAGTTTTGTTTTGAAAAAATATTGACATTGTTTGAAAACAATATTTCAAAAGCAGTATGTTCTATGAAAGTATTAAAGTCTTTCATTTCTTATGCTTTGTATTTAGTATGGTATTTTCTTTCTACTAATCTTCAAATATCTTTGCGAATTTAACATATACCCGTAAATCTAATTTTTTTCCTGAAGCATTTTGCTTACTTTATAGACCTTGGTTATGCTAATTTTTTAACATTCCAGCAATATTTTTATTCACAAATATCCACTGAGTGCCTGCTAGGAGAACTTTCTAGAGGTATGAGGATACAGAATTATAAATGGCAGGGTGTACATTATAATTGGGAGGGAGACTGATAAAAACAATGCAACAGAATTATATCATGTTTAAAGAAGTATTATAATAAAGGAAAAATAAAATAAAGGTGAAAATGAATATGAAATGTATGGTGAGGCAATTTTAAATAGAAAAGAATGTGGCACCTAAGCCACAATGTGACACCTGAGCAAGTATTTGGAAGAGGGGAGGAAGTACAGTATGATGGCTAATTTTACATGTCAACTCAACTGGGCTAAGAGATGCACCATTAACTGGTGAAAAATTATTTCTGAGTGTATCTGTGAGAGTGTTTCTGGAAGATTAGCATTTGAAATGGTAGAGTAATGAAAACTGTCCTCACCATTGTAAGTGGGCATTATCTGATCAGGTGAAGGTCAGAATAGACAAAACTGTGGAGAAAGGGTAAATTTGTCCTCTCTTTTTGACCTGGATCATTAATCTTATCCTGAACTTGGACATCAGCATATCTGTTTCTCATGTCTCTGGACTTAGAGAAGGACTCGCATCATCTGCTCTCTGGTTGTATCTCAGGCTTTCCTTGTTCTCTAGCATACAGATGGTAGTTTTTGAGACTTCTTGGCTTCTGTAATGGTGTAAGCCAATGCCCATAGTAAATCTCTCACAGGTAAACCCTATTGGTTTTTTTCTCTGTATAATTATGATTAATACACATACCTTTTACATATCTGAGATAAACACTTCCCTAAAGAGGCAAATCATGATTAGTGGATCCCTGGAACAACTAATATGGTTGGGACAGTTCATCTAGGTCCTGGGACTAGGGGGTGAAGATAATGTCAGAGAGTTGAGGAATGGGAGGCACAGAGCTTACAAGACATAGCATGGTGTATTATGGGTTTTAGCTTTTAATTTTAGTATGTTGGTTATTCTTGGTTATTTTTATTATTGGGTTTTGAGCAAAAAATGTATCATGAGCTTATTTTTCAAAAACTATTTGCTGTTTTGAGATTTCTATAAAAGCATAAACAGAGAAAACCTTTTTGATAGTATTGTAATAATTTAGGCAAGAAATTATAAAAGTTAGAACATAGTGGTTAGTTGGTAGTAATAAGAAAAGGTCATTTTTTAAAAAGTACAGCCAATAGGATGTTATGAAAGACTAGATGTGTTCCATGCAAAAGAAGGAATTAAAGACTATGGAAACCAGAAGAGTAGAGTTAACTGGTTATTCTTTACATTTTAAAATTCAAAACCAATGTGAAAACTCAGAAACTATTTAAGGAATTACAATTTTGAATTGTTTTAGGATAAAACTTTATTTTATTCTTAGAAACATCAAAATATTCTTTTTATGTGATGAAAGCAATAGGAAATTCAACAGAAGTAATATTTGCTTATTAAGAATGATTAAGATTCTATTGGAAACATGTAGATCAGTTTGTTTCTAAACTAATTTGGAAAAAGTTTAGTTTATAAAATGTCACTATACAGGATTCTTTTAACATTTTTTAGTATCAAGTCATCTTTCATTAAAGTTAATGGGTATGAGAAAATCTTTTCATAAAGCATAGAACTGGTATCTGATAACTGACTGGTATTTACCTCTTTAGTTGATACCCTATTGTGATTCAAAATGCCTCTATTATTCTTGCATGTAAGTAGCAAGAATAAATTAAATTCAAGACATTCTGGTCTTACTCGATCAATTTTTTTTTATCATAAACTATTCATTAGAATCAGTTATAATTAATAAAACTGGATAACTAATATATATTCTTTCCATTTTCTATATATTTTAAAATTTTGAATACTATAGAAATAAAATATTGAAATAAATGAAAAGATGCACAGAAGTTCTATGGTAGTTAATTACCTCCTAAATTGTTAATACTTTGTTGGAAATCTGAAAGGAAATTCCAAACAAAAAATCCATAAAGAAGTTTTAATAAGCATTCACTGATCTTAAAAGTAGAAGTGGAGTTAGGGTATGCCACTAGTATAAAGAAGCTTATAGCCTGGTAGCCTCATTTATAATGCCACAAATTTAAAAGGATCACACGTGAAATGATGTTTCTCTGAGATCATCTTCCAATTGTTCAATCTTAGCTATTATTTAATTTTCAAGGCCAACAAATTCATGATAAATTCATTTTTGAACAAGGCACCTTACCAAATAACGAAGATAAATTTGAGTTTTTTTAAGTGTGTTGAGTGTAAAGGACTTCAAAATTACATAGTGATCACTGTACATTTGTATGTAAATGTTATCAGGTAATCGTCTTGCAAGATGGGAAACTATTGAAGTGTTAGAGCATAAACCAGAAAAAATGTTCACCGCTTGATAGAGACAGGGACATTTAGGACAATGTAAAAACATCTGTCCAGGAAATTGTTTTCCAAACACTGAAAATTATAAGCAATTATCAAGAATTTTACCTGACTATACTCATAACTCTGACTTAGTGACAGCTTAACTGGTATTAAGCTTCATTTTTCAGCACTAAGATTTGGGGATAATCACCATGTGCTTGTAATTTATACTGCTTCATCTTCCTTCTCTGTACGTGCTGAAAATATTTCAGCAATGTATTTTTAAGAGGTCAATCAGTTTGGCTTATAAAGCTGATTTTATTTTTTAAACCAAGGGAAAATAAGTTTGATGTTACTGTGCTTACCTAAAAGTTTAAGAACATGTTCTCATTTTTAATTTTTTTCTTTTATAAAATAATAGCAAGACAATGACTTTTCAGTGTCTACTTTCAGTTGCACAACTGTGAAGTACTTAATATGAAACATAAGACTACTAATAAAGAAAGAAAAACACAGAGGAAGATCTCAGAACAAAGTACAGGTTTTGAATCAGATGATCTAGTCTTCAATATTTAGCTTCATGGATGCTTCCGAAACAGTGGACTTCTCTGAGTCTCAGTTCACATATATATGAGAAATAATTCTACCAGAAGGAAAAATAAGGTATATAAAAGGTTTATTTAGAGATTTTTATATGATAGACATTCAAGGAATATTATTACTTTGTGCCAACTATTAAAAAATAAGTTATATTGATTCACTATTAGTATTAGCAATGCTCAATTAATATGCTATTGTATTCCAATTAACTATACAAACTGTCCATATTAATACTAAATAAAACGGATGACTGGTTAATGAGAAGGTCATCAAAGTTATATGTGAAAGTCAAAGTTAATAACCCACAGCACTCAAAGAATTCTATGAGCTTTAAAACCTCAGTGGGGGACACAAGGTTTTATATATTTACTTCTTTAGCCTGTCATAGCTACCTTTGAAAAAGTAAAACACAGTATATTTTTTGTTTTAGAAAACTAAATTCCTTCTCATCTGCACAGAGGTAAATTACATCTAAGTAGCAAATAATGTAAGTTTGTTAATCAAAATACTAGAATATTGTTGAGAGTTCTGAAGGTTATAGGAAAAAAAGTTGTTGGCTGGTAAATTTTAAAATTTAAGTGTCAGGATAATAATTCCTAACAAAAAAATAGATAATATAGGTTCTTTGTATTCTACATCTGGCAAAGTTTAATATCTTCACATTTGAGTCCTAATAATTTATCTATTTATTTATTTATTTATTTATTGGCAGTTTTTGGCCAGGGTCGGGTGTGAACCCGCCACCTCCAGTATATTGAGCCGGCACCTTACTCCTTTGAGCCACAGGCGCCACCCCTGAGTCCTAATAATTTTATATTACAGAAAATGTGTTCAATATGTAAGGAAAATTATAAAATAGCACAATATCAAATACTTACTAAATCTATATTGCTATCATTTTTCTTGGAGTCTCAGAGAATCCATTCTTCTACACTCCTAATATATTGATGCATTCTGAAATAATTATTTTCCTACTGCATTTTACATTTCGACAAGGTAGCAAATTGTATTTAAAATTTTAATAATATATTTAATTACATCATTTATCAAAGAATTGTATTGATTACAAATGCAGTGTCTACAGTCAAAACAATGTTAAATGAAATACTTTCTTTGAACACTGGTATAATCTTGCAGATGTGGTTAATATGTAACAAATTTAAGGTAAAAAAATTGTAAAAATATAAACAACTGAATAAAACATTATAATCATCATAATTATCATAATCATCATTGATATTTTTTCTAATAACTTGTAGTGAAAGATACACTATCCGGACAGAAAGCTGTAAGCTTTATTGATAGATAAACAAATATATTTGTAGCTTCATATGTTTTGGCAAAATTCCAAAACGTATTTTGAATTTGTATTAGATAGGAGATGAATGATATGGCTAAATATTTCAATAATTTCTTCCAAAAGTTAGATGATAACCACACGGTTATGAGAAGAATAAGACTGGACAAGTATCAACACAATGCTTTGTTTTGTCTTGATTTTTAATGCCTACCTCTGTTACTTTTTCTCAACTTTGAGAAATTCAGTTGGTTGAAGAGTATAATACTTGAGGAACAGTAAGAAATTTGTCACTCATCCACTTTAGAATGTATTGATTGTTCTCATCTAGGACAAAATTAAATAACAAAAAATGCTATACATTTCATTGCTATTAACTTTGGAGATCAAAAAATAGTTATAACATCATTTTCACTGAATTGTATTTTATTACAAGAAACTTAGCATACTATTTTCTTTTTTTTTTAGAGACAGAGTCTGACTTTGTCACCCTCGGTAAAGTGCTGTAACGTCACAGCTCACAGCAACTTCCAGCTCTTGGACTTAGGCCATTTTCTTACCTCAACCTCCCAAGTAGCTGGGACTACAGGCACACGCCACAACGCCCAGTTTGGCCGTGGCTGAGTTCAAAATCCCCAAGTTTGGTATACGGGGCTGGCTCCCTACCCACTGACGCACAGGCACTGCCCACATACTATTTTTTAAGAAAGAGGAAAGTGATAAAAAATGGGAGAACTTTTTTTTTTTTTAAAGAGTCTCTCTGCCCTTAGTAGAGTGTGGTGGCATCCCAGCTCACAGCAACCTCCAACTCGTTGGCTTAGGTGATTCTCTTGCCTCAGCCTCCTGAGTGGCTGGGACTACAGGTGCCCACCATAATGCCTGGCTATTTGTTTGTTGCAGTTCAGCCAGGGCTGGGTTTGAAAATGCCTATTTTTAATGTACAATAATTACATTGCCTTCTTTAGGTATTTATTTTCAAAAGATGAAACAATATATTTTTATGTATCCTTCAAGTGCAATATCTTTTTTTTTTTTTTTTTTTGAGACAGAGCCTCAAGCTACCCCCCTGGGTAAAGTGCCATGGCATCACAGCTCACAGCACCCTCCAACTCCTGGGCTCAAGTGAGTCTCCTGCCCCAGCCTCCCAAGTAGCTGGGACTACAGGTGCCCGCCACAACGCCTGGCCATTTTTTGGTTGCAGCCATCATTGTTGTTTGGCGGGTCCAGGCTGGGGATTCAAATCCGCCACCTTAGGTGTATGTGGCTGGCGCCTTAGCGCTTGAGCCACAGGCGCCGAGCCAAGTGCAATATCTTAATTAGATTGTCACATATTAGAAAAATAGTTGTATTTAGGTAACAGTATCTACTATGGCATACTACTTTATTGCATTGTGTGTTATCAAAATTGTATCTTTTCAAATAATATCCCTGAAAGTCAACTTTATTGGTTAATCGCATATTTAATTTACAAAAGATGCATTTTTAACCCAATAATCTATAACAATTTCTGTTGCTAACTATAAATCAGAATAGAGCAGTAAATTTTCACTTTTCTAAAATTTTTCTTTGAGTTAATAATCTAAATAACAGCATTGTTATTTTGTACTTATATATTTGGCTCATTTCAAAATTTTCTTCAAAATTCTTAGGATCTTTATACCCCCAAATAATTCTGAAGTATTACTGAAATTGACAAAACAACTCATAACCTAGTGAATCACAAATTATCTGTTTCAAAAGGTTCTAACTTGAAATAACTGCTTTTCCACAGGACTCAAATAATAGATTTTGGTGAGAAAATGGTCGAGAGCAGTAGGGTAGATTTCTAGTTGAATAATGTGTACTGAAAAGAGTGAATAGAAAAAGTAGTTTAAAAAACAACCTTTTGGGGGTGATCTTTGAAAGAAGCGTTTTCTTGCTGACCAAACATAATAGACATTCACCATGAGAGTAAAAACGAATGCTGGTTTTACTCATTATGCTGTGTGAGGAAACCTGTTGATTGATGTACCATGTGGACATTTGAGGATTTTTTTTTATTAAATCATTTGTACATAGATCATGAATACATTTATGCCACTATGGGATTCAATGTGTTGATTATTTGTACAAATTGGAGTTCTTCAATCCTACTAATCAACATAGCCTTCACCTCATTTACCCAATTACAGCATTAAGACATTTGTGTTCTACACCCAATTTGATCCAATTTGTACTTGCTATATGCTCCATAGATGTGGTCCCCCTACCAACCCTCCCTCTATTGACCCACCCTCCCTCCCTTCCCCTCTCTCTCCCCTTCCCTCCTTTCTCCTAGGCTATAGTTGGGTTTCATTTTTCATATGCAAGTGTGAGTGATTGTAAATTGGTTTCACAGTAATACTGAGTACACTGGATATATTTTTTTTCCATTCCTGAGATACTTTACTAAGAAGAATATTTTCCAGCTCCATCCATGTAAACATAAAAGAGGTAAAGTCTTCATTTTTTTAATGCTGCATAGTATTCCATGGTATATGTATATCACAATTTATTAATCCATTCATGGGTCGATGGGCACTTAGGCTTTTTCCATGACTTGGCAATTATGAATTGAACTGCAATGAACAATCTGTTGCAAATATCTTTATTGCCAAATGAATTTTGGTCCTTTAGATATACACCTATTAGAGGAATTGAATATACAACTAGAAGAGGAATTGCAGGATCAAAATGCAAGTCTACATTTAGATCCCTGAGTGTTTTCCAAACTTCTTGTGCTGGCAAAGAAATGCTGTTTGTGAAGCACATTATAGAATATACCAAAAGGAACAGAAATTCTACCCTGTTTTTGTTGCTTGGAGCTAGATAATTCATATATGAACTCTAATAACCATGACAATGAAATGGAATAGGTATAGATTTAAAAAAATGCTTTAAAACTGATTTGTGCTTAGAGGTTATGCAATCTAATTTAAAGTTATCTAATTCCACAATATTACAGATGGAGGGGAACCCAATGTTGATGGAAAATTTCTCTATTTAGGAAAAACAAATTAAAAAATAAGTAAAAAACATTGGCCATCTTTACTGAGCTCACCTCAGTCTATCTCTTTTTGGTCTCTTACATGCTCTAGTCCAAGTAATTATCTCATTGTTTTTTGTTCTCATAGCTCATCTCATTCTATTCTTTTAGTTTATTGTAATTTTGGCATTTTATTTATTCTTCTTTTCATACTTTTAAAGATATAAAATCATTAATAAGCAACCCATGTATAGAGCCACGTTACTATAGATGGATGTGCTGGCTTTCTTTTCTTCTTTTTTTTTTATTGAATGGTAACTATGTACATTAATGCCCTTCTGGGGTACAGTGTGGGGTTTTCACATGCAATCTGAAATACTTCCATCAAACTGGTCAACACAGCCTTCATGTCATTTTCTCAGTTATTGCTTTAAAAC
>CAUYTI010155927.1:0-25523 GCA_963575145.1 Galago senegalensis | reverse complement strand
CAGCAAATTCCTGTTGTTACTGAGTTCAACTTTTATTCCATGGTGGTCTGAGAAGATGCATGGAATAATTTCTATTCTTTTAAATTTACTAAGGTTAGACTTATGACCTAAGATGTGATCAATTTTAGAATATGTTCCATGTACTGATGAGAAAAATGCAATCTTCTTTTTCTACCAAAAGTACTCCATGTTGTATCTGAGCTATTCTTTTAACATGAGTCCTGCCTGCAAAGTCGGAAATTTAAAGGGACTATTGAAGGAACTGTACTGACTCTGTCCCTTTTATTTTAAGCTCTTACAATTATTTTAAAAACCTTGTGAGTTTCTTATGTATCAGGGTATTATCCATTCTGTTAGGTCAAACCCACACCAACAAATCTCTTCGAGATTATTCTTTCTCTATTTTATGCCCTCAGTGTGAGACAGTGATGGGATAACACATTTAATATTATTAGAAACCCTTCTCTTCAATGTGTGACATCTATGAGGTACACTTTTAAGATTCCTAAGGGGGTCTTCTGTCTGTCTGAAAGGTTACATAAGAGTCAGGATCACTGTGTTATGTATATCTGAAGTCTTAATGATACAGGATGGGTGGTGCTCCAGCCAGCTAGGTGGAGCTGAGTGGTGAAACTGCCACTTCCGCCCTGGTGGTGTTGGTGCAGCAGCAGCTGGCAGGGGAACCAGCTGCTTGGAGGGTGTGGGGAGGCAGCAGGAGGCTCCAGTAGCCAGAGGAGCTAGACAACTGTTGTAGAGACACCAGTGCCTTAGTGTCTCCCTCCCCTTGCACTTGGGGCTGAACTGGGAACCCCCCATTTCCTAGGCCTGGTCAACTTCATGTAAGTTTCCTAGGCCTGGGAATGAAAGGGACTGTATCCATTGTTTAATGCATTCATTCACCTTGCCTTAGTGGAAAGGACTGTATCCATTCATTTCTTACCAAGTCCTAGCCTACTGCAATTACAAAGGACCCATGAGACTATGTCTACTCCTGGACAAAGAGCCCAGAGAGAGAGCTTCTCCCTGCCCCCACTTGGGTTGTTGCTCTTTGCCAGGAGCTTTGGTGTTTTTATATTTTTTTCTATAAAATAAATCCTGTCTTACCACTGATCTGTGGTCTGTGGATTCATTCTTCAAATCACCCAGACCAAGAACATACTGAAGACAAAATTCCAGTGTCATTAAGAAAAGATTTTAACTATCATCCTGGATGTCATCATGACCAAGAAATCATTTCTTACTTTTTAATTTAGAATCCATTTGCCATATGAAAATTCTGGGTATAAGAAATAGATTTATTTTAGACCTAAAAAGTATCAGTCTCTTTTTATTTAACAAGAATTCTTTAGTTTATCTCTCCTCTCACATTTTATCACAGGCAGCAAGAATAAATAGGTAACACTTTTAATATTCTGCAGTCATCAAGTTCTTAGGTACATTTTGTATTTTCCACTTTACTGCAGACAATAATCTTGGCAAAGTTTCTACCACTACATGACAATTGTTCCCTTTCTTCCAGCTTCTAGCCACATTTGCCATAACTTTCTTTTAAACCTTCACTGACAGCCTCCGGGAGGACCTTAGCTTTTGCTAACTCTCTTAGAAATTGTTTAGACTTTTAAACAGTATTTTCAGGGCTCTTTGAGTTTCCTCTCACTTCTGCCTAAGGCTAATGCCACACATTAATGTCACACATTTTAGCTTTTTTTTGTAGCACCCTACTTCTAGTACCCCAAATTATAGAAGTATTTATTGCTTTGTGACAAACCATTTCAAAGTAAGTAGCATAAATCAGCTCTGTTAAGCAGGCATAGAAACAGTGTAGGTTGAGAATTAGGATAGAACACAGTATGGCAGTTTTTTTCCTTGTTGTATGGGCCTTTAGCTGGAAGTCTTGAAGCCTGGAATGACTTAGTCCATTGGCTGGGGGCCAGCCTCTCCTAGAGGTTATCTCTGTATATCTGGTATATGCTGGTGATTGACCAGGGCTATCAGCATGGGTCTCTGTACCTGGCCGATGCATGTATTTTTTCCTCATGAGCCAGTTTGAACTTCCTCCCAGGATGGCAGCTGGGTTCCAAGTCTGCATGTCCCAGGAGAACAAGGTGGAAGTGTCTGGCATTTTTCTGAACTAGCCTGAGAAATCTCATTCATCACTTGCACTAAACTCTTGGTTGAGGGAGTCACAGATGTCCACTCGGGATCAAGAGGACATAGACCAAACTATGCAATAGGAAGGGTGTCAGTATCACATGGTGAGAATGTGGTATGGGAGACAGTTGTGTGGCTACCTTTGGAAAATACAATCTGTGACTCTTGTCAAGTAAAATCTTTGTATCTCTAGACCAGTGGTTTTCAACCTTCCTAATACCCTTTAATACAGTTCCTCATGTTGTGGTGACCCCCCCATAAAATTATTTTTGTTGCTACTTTATACTGTAATTTTGCAACTCTTATGAATCATAACATATGTTTTCCCATGGTCTTAGGCGACGCCTATGAAAGGATCTTGGGGGTCGTGACCCACAGATTTGGAACTGCTGCTCTAGACCAAGCCCTAGTTTTCAATCTCTTAGCAATAGGTTTAGGTCTCTGTTTATCTCTGATTTAAATACCTATTTAAATTGAAGCCATTGTCTTGGACAATGAAAGACAATGGAAAACTTCACCCTGTCCTGGGCTGATTCCAAGTGACTGTGTTTTGAGGATTTGAAAGAAGGAGTAAAACGGGGAGTATGTAGGAGCTAGAGTTATGTGCTACATTGTGACATTTAGGTCAGTGGCTCACCACATCTATGATGGTGATCATAGTTGGAGCCAAAACATTTCTAGCGCCTGGGTGGTGTCGTGGCCCTTGTGATTTAGTAGTGCAATGCAATGCTCGTGTCTGTGGTGCTGCTGCTGCAAACAAGCCTACTGCCGCCAGTTCTATTAAACTATAGCACATGCAGTTATGTACAGGACATAATACTGGTAAAGCAGTATCTGCTACTGGTTTACATATTTATAATACTATATTTTATCATTATTTTATCATCGTGTATTACTCCTACTTAGAAAAAGAAGTTAACTATGAAACAGTCTCATAGAGTGATGGTTATCATAGGAGATGCCAGTCACATGCATCTTAATACCTCCCAAACAGTGGGCCAAGATGTGGAGATGGAAGATAGTGATAGTGATGAACCTGACCCTGTGTGGGCCTCAGCTAATGTGTGTTTGTCTCTTAGCTTTTTTTTTTTTTAAAGTTCAGAATTAAAAATAGAAAAATCTTATAGAATAAGGATATAAAGAAAGTAAATATTTTTGCATAGCTGTAGAATGTATTTATAACAAAAGAGTCAAAAAGTTTTTTAAAAAGTTGAAAAGTTTATAAAGTAAAAAGTTGCAGTAAGCCAAATTTAATTATTTTAGCCGAAGTGTACAGTCTACCACAGTGTACAGTGATGTCCTAGGCCTTCACATTCACTCCCCTCTCACTCACTGACTCAGCAACATTCAGTGCTGCAAGCACCATTGGTGACAAAAGCCCTATACAAGTGTACCATTTTAAAACTTTCATACTGTATATTTAATGTACCTTTTCAATGCTTAGATGTGTTTGGATACAGAAATACTGACTGACCACTGTGGTACAGTTGCCTACAGTACTCAGTACAGTAACATGTTGTAGGGCTTGTAATATATGTATACCACATAGCCAAGGTGGTGTAGTAGGCATTACCAGCTATGTAAGTACACCCCGTGGTGTTCACACTATGACAAAATTGCCTAACATCACAGCTGAGAACATAATCTCCATCATCAAGTGATATATGACTGTAATTGGATAAATCATGAAAGTAAACCTTCCCCATTTTTATGACTGCTTCTGAAAAAATGACTCCAAGCCCACACACTGTATTTAGTGCAGGGCAAGGTGTTCAGCTTTTGTAATTCAGTAGGAACACAGGATTTTTTTGACTTTCACCATGGATTTCTGACCATAGCCAGAAGGGGCTTCTGTTAAAATTATTGATCCGTCCTGAAGGACTCTCTTCTTTCTGATGAGTCAGCTGAGATCCTAGCTTATCTCAGTCTTGTAACTTCTTAAAGGCTGCAAGAAGTCACCACACCCTCCAATGCCCTGACATTTGCTATGAAATCCTCTTAAGTAGCAGCTTTTCTGTATATGGCCTGTGTCCTAATAGAAAACTGGAAAGAGATTTAACTGACTCCCTTGATACCATTTTCAAAGGATTGCTATCTCCTCCTGGTCTCCCACTTCAAACAGAACCATGTTTTAAGTTGTCAAACCCCATTTTCGGTGATGGCATCTGAATGTCCTGCTGTTATCTAGTTGCATATGACAGGGACAATTTGAACTAGTTTAAGCCAGCTAGGGTTTTATTGGCTTCACGTTATATTGAGAAAAGTGTGGTTGGAACTACTCCCTGGATAACTAAAGAGCTATTTGAATACCATTAGAATGTCTCTGTCTTCCTAGCAGAACTCCAGATCCATTCTCTCGGAACAGCTTGTCCATGTCATGGGGGACAGGGCTACAGACAGTTCCAGGTCACCTCTTCTATAACCAGACAACAGAGGTCTTTTCTTTATAAATTCAAGTTCAAAAAACCTTGGGAATGATCTGTGATTAACTGAGTTTTCTCATTAAACTAAGGATTCATGAGGTGTTATTATCCACTCTGTCCTTTATAATCTTAAGGGAGATACTGGCACAAAATACTCTTTTCCTACTCTAGAGGCAATTTTTTGTGTGTGTGTTTTGATTGAGAAAACTCGATACTATAGCACCAAAATATAGTAAGACTCATTTTTAGCCCAAATCCAGAGCAAAGAATAATCCCTTTTGATATGTTGGATAAATTTAGAAATGATTAAAAAGCAGAGAGTAAAGATACAGTCTGTTTTCCCATAAGTGAATGTTAAATTTTAACAATAATGCTAAGAATATCCTCACTACTTTTCCAGGCAAGCTAAAACAATGTGATGTAAAAGACAGGATTGTAAAAAGTATGAGACATAATAGCACTGGAGTGTATTGAGGTAATCGGCTAAGAATCTTTGTTGGAATGAGAATTTCACATCATTTTTAAAACAAATATTTCCTTGTGGGCAAATGCAATGAGTGCTGAGTGATATTTGTAGAATGACTATCTATGGCAGCATGCTCCCTGGGTAGAAAGATACTTTTTAGGAAATAAGCAATGGGGTTTTAGAAAGTTTTGCTCAATATTCTTCTTAGTAAAGTATCTCAGAAATGGAAAAAGAAAATCCAATGTACTCAGTACTACTGCGAAACCAATTTACAATCACTCACACTTGCATATAAAAATGAAACACAACTATAGCCTAGGATGAAGGAGGGAAGGGGAAAGAGAGGGGAAGGGAGGGGGTGGGTCATTAGAGGGAGGGTTGGTAGGGGGACCACACCTATGGAGCATATTGCAAGTACAAGTTGGATCTATCAGGTACAGAACACAAATGTCTTAATCCTGTAATTGGGTAAATGAGGTAAAGGCTATGTTGATTAATAGGAGGTAAGCACTCCAATTTGTACAAATAATCAACACATTGAATCCCATAGTGGCATAAATGTATTTATGGTCTATGTACAAATTACTTAATAAAAAAAATAAATAAAAATTTTACTTAGTAACCAAACTAGCTGTGGACACATTTGTTCTGGGAATAAAGAACCACCAACAATATGCAAATTTAAACAGATGTCAATAATTCTTACACTCTTTTAACTGTTGCAGCAAATTATTTTCTGAAAGATGTGCTTATGGTTTTCCCAGTAGAAAGCCCGGACAGTGTTTTAGTACAGGAAAAAAGAGAAGTTGGCTTAAGTGTGAAACACAGTGTCATGTGCTATTTCTGTAAGACTCAAAACTCTCAACATTTTTTGCTCTATATTAATTACAACACAAAACTTTGTCTTAATGGGATATTACTACTAAATACTAAAGTGGCAATTTTAGTATTAATAAATAATAATAAAACATTTTCTTATGTATTAAATTATCATTTAATATGTTTCCTTTAAAAGTTTACACAAGATCTTATTCTGAAAACTTATTTTCCTTGGGTATACCATTTCTTCAGAGGTTAATATGCTATGGTCAGTGAAAATGTACTTTTAAAATTGTCTCTTAACTATAATATAAATATGAGTCTCTGGGAAGCTCAGTGTGAACAAAATCCATTAACTTGTTTTTCATAAGTTAAATCAGTCCTAAAAAGGGATAGAACTCGCCTATTGGTGACTATTTTAGTATAACACTTGTTGTGATAGTTGGGGTAAGGAGGAACATCAATTATAGTTCTGAAAGACACATAGATTTAGTTCACTTAAAACTTGGGCTTTTAATCCCTGGATGAAAACTTAGCCTGGAATGCGTTCTGAAAGACATAACATTTGCTTCTACCCTAAGAGAATGTAGTAACTTCTAGATGCCTATCATTTAAACAAATGGATTAGTCAAAATAATGATGTGAAAGATACGCCAAATAAGGCCAACATGTTCGTTCTGGATCAGTGAAAAGCAAATTGTGAAACACATTTTCCATCATATTTCATCTCTGTTTGATAGGTCACAGAAGCTGTATTAGTGTGCATATGTACTCAAGAAATTGTAAGAGTATCAAAGACAGATGAATTAATTGGTTTGCTTCTGTTTAAGATAATTCTCTCTGTAATCTCAAGAAATAAAATACTATAGATATGTCCACAATATGTATGCAATTTATTTTATCCTATTGGTTCTCTTTTTTGTGAATTATCAGGAAATAAGTTTTAATTTCCCATTGCATTTTTTTTTGGCCCACAATAGGGTACTAATTCTATTCAAGTTAATTCAACTGAATTCAATTAAATTCATTTCCTACTGAGAGCTTATTTCTCTCCAAATCTATGTGGCATATACCCTAAAGATGTAAGATTCTCTTCCTTAGCCCTAGTGGGAAGATAATGGGTAAGTAGTAGGACAGAGGTAAATAGCAATACAGAAGTTCAAGTAATGCAGGGTCTATCGTAAATGCTATAGGCTTTATACACATAAGTGTGTTCATATTAGCTGTATTCATAATGGCAAAACATTTGGAACAACTAAAGTACTCATCAGTAGAGAAGATAAGTTGTTTATATTCACTCATTAGAATTCAACATTTAAGGTAAATTAACTACAGCTATGTGCATAGGCATTGCTGAAAATTATATACAATGTTGGGTTGAGACAAGTAGGAAGTTCCACTTAGAAAAAATATAGTTAGTTCCATTCCTTATATCATATACTAATAGAAACTCAAAGCTTTACATGAAATCATTTAAGTACTAGAAGAAAACATAGGATAACTTAAGAAAATTAGATTAGGAAAGTGCTTTCTGATTTTGATTGAAAAGGCAGAAGCCATTTAAAAACTGACAATACTCATTACATTTAAAATCCTTCTTTTGGCACAAAATCACCATAAGCAAAGTCGGAAGACAAATGGAAAACCAGATGGGAAAATAGTTACCAAGAATTAATATGCCAGAGATTTATTTTTAGAAGAATCAATAATCCATCAGAAGAAAAAAGTGGAACGGACAGGAAAAGATCATCCTTAGAAAAATCTAAGTTTAGTGAGGCTGAGAGGAAACACACTCCTCCATCACTAGTATGAGTACAAAGTAGTGTATCCTTTATGAAGGGCAATGTGGCGATGTCTTTCAAAATTAAAAATGTATTTCCCCTTTGAGAGTCCCAGTCATAGGACTTTATCCTACAGAAATACATGCACACACAACAAATGACGTGTTATTATCTAGAACATTGCATCTTGATGGTAAAAGATTTGAGAATATCCAAGTGTCCACAATAGAGAACTGATCAACAGAAACCTAGTCAACTAACAGACCTGTGATAAGAAGAAGAAAGAACTAAGTACAGAAGAATAAATACAATCTGATTGTTTTTGTGAAGTTAACAAACAGGCAAAATAAAAATTTATTTTTTTTAGGATGTATACATGGATGAAAAATACTGTGACAAAACAGAATGATGAACAAAATTCAGAATAGCTGAAGAAAGACAGGCAGAAAATATAGAAAAGAAAATGAAGAAAGTAGTCACTGAAGGCTAGAGGGGTTGAGTAAGTCTTTGTGGAAGGAGGGGACATAAACTGCCTCTTGCAGGGTGTGAATTCCAGTAAATGGACTTCACATTTATATATTGTTTTATAGTTTTCAAAACATTACATAAGCATGGTCTCACATTGCTAGCAACAAAATCCCTGTTTTTTTTTTTTTTTTGCTTAGCAGTATCTTAATTTCTTCTTCATTTTTGAAGTGTACTTTGCAAAATATACAGTTCTTCATTGACAGTTTTTTTTCCCCCAGCATGTTGAATAGCCCATCATACTGCCTCCTGGGTTCCAGGGTATCTGATGGGAAATCAGCTCAATCTTGTTGAGGATCCCACAACCACATGATGAATTGATTTTCTATTTTGCTGCTTTCAAGATTATGTCTTTGTCTTTTTATTTTAGGGAAATCTGATTATAATCTGTGTAGATGTTGATTTCTTTGAGTTTATCAAACTTGGAGGTTATTAAGCTTCCTGAGTATGTATAGTTTATGTTTTTCATGAAACTGGGGGAGTTTTCATCCATTTTTTTCTTCAAACATTCTTTCTTTTTTCTCTCCTTTCCTCTTGGTATGTCCATTATGTGTGTGTGTGCATGCACATGGTATTGTCCTAGTGATGTTTGTAACTCCATTCATTTTTCATTCTTTTTTTTTTCATGTTCCTAAGATTGGATAATTTCAGTATACCTATCTTCAGATTCTCTGCTTCTTTCTTCTACCTTCTAAAATCCTCAAATGCTCTGGTGAATTTTTCATTTTAGTCATTGTAACTTTAAATTCTAGAATTTTTATTTGTCTCTCTCTTTTTAAATATAACTTCTGTCTCTTTATTGATACTCTCTACTTGGTAAGACATTGTTCTCACATTGTTCTCATGCTTCTTTTACTTCTTCTTCTTTTTTTTTTCTTTTTAGAGACAGAGGCTCATTTTATTACCCTTGGTAGAGTGCCATAGAGTCACAGCTCACAGCAATTTCCAATGCTTGGGCTTAGGTGATTCTCCTGCCTCAGCCTCACAAATAGCTGGGACTACAGGAGTCCACCATAATGCCCGGCTATTTTTTGTTGCAGTTTGGCCAGGGCCGTGTTTGAACCCGCCACCCTATGGGGCTGGTGCCCTACTCACTGAGTCACAGGTGCCACCGTTCTTTTACTTCTTAAGGTATACTATGCTTTAGTTCTTTTAACATATCTTAAGGAGATTTTTTAAAGACTTTTTCAAGTAAATTGAATATCTGGACTTCCTCAGGAGAATTTTTATTAACTGCTTTTCCCCTCCTTGCTTATGGGCCATTCTCCCTGTTTCTTTGTATGTCTCATAATTTTTGGTTGAAAATTGAAATATAGTAGAACCTTCATAGTTGATAATCTTCCTACATTGACCACCTCTTTAAGTTAATCTAATTTTCATAGACTGGGTGTGTACCACATGTACTCAATGGAAGACTGACCTCTATATATTGACCAACTTGTATCTTGACCACTTGGACTGTGACACACAATATTAATTTACCCTCTATAAGTTGGCCATTTGAGTCCACTGTACAGCGAGGGGTAGGAGGTATGGGCTTTGCCTCTTGTATTACTTTTTCTTTAGTGTAACTTCTTTTTTCATGTTTTATTACTATGCATTGGATTACGACTAACATCTTACTATTCATCATGTATCGTGGAAGACTTTTTTCAATGTGAAGAACTGGTCTGAATTGTAGATACATCTATAAGTACTGAAAAATTTTACAGTTAATTGAGAGATCATGGTCAAAAGGAAAGAATTCAAGGAACTGACATTGAAGGAAAAGGTTAATCATCTACATTTTCTGGAAAGCAGCAGCCAAAAGAAATCAGTGGAACATTTTGGTGTTATCAAGACAGCAGTTAGAAACAACTTAAAATGTAAATATGAGTACTCTGATAGATATGGTAAAGAAAGTGGAGACCTATACAGGAAAAAATGGAAAAATTTTCTCGATGAAGTCAATGAAACCACATTAAGATTGTTCAAACAAATCAGGGCCGTTAATGCCTGAATCTCTGGGCTGATGTTCCAAGAAATTGCTAAAAAAAATCACACAGGAATTTGGTATAGCCCATTTCCAATCATCAAGTGATTGGCTTGAGAAGTTTAAACTATGACACAAGGCCTCCCAGAAAGTGTTGTGTGGTGAATCCAAAGAATTTCCAGTAGAAGTTGTAAATTAGTTCGTCAAAAAGTTCCTGGAGTTTGTGAGAGGCTTCAAAAATGGTATCTTAAACACTGTTTCTTTTTCAAGGCAATGCCTGACAGGAGCCTCATCAGGAAGGCATATAAGCGCAGGAAACTTTCCAAAGAGTGTTTCAGAGTTCTGCTTTGCTCTAGCTCAACTGGAGAGAAATAAAGCCTATGGTGAGTGATGAAGTGGCAAAGCCACATGCATTCAAGAACCTGAAGCTCAAAGATCTTCCCATCACTAGGAGATCAAACAAATGCACACTGGTGCCCTGTTTGAGGAATGAGTTAGGGGTATTGACTGAGAAATAAGAAAGAAGAAATTGTCTGTTCTACTGATATTAGGCAACTGTCCTGGCCACCTGCAAGTGAATCATCTCACAAGTGTGACACTGAAATCTCTGCCTCCAAACATGACTTCAAAAATACAACCTCTTTACTCAGCCCTCATCAAAACACTTAAAATGCACTACCAAGCCCAGCTCCTGCAATGGCTCATTCCTAAAACACAAACTTGTGGTCTACCTATAGAAACAACTTCATCTGCTACATCAGTTAGTGCTCTAGATGCTGTCCTCTGCATTAATTCTGTTATGAAGTTTAGCCAGAAAAGATAGAGAAGTGTTTCAGGAAACTTGGATTTGTCACAACCCAAGAGCATGATATTTTGACTCTACCAGACAGTTCGCTCCCATGGCAGAATTCAAAGGAGTAGATTTTGAAGGTTTTATTGTAATGGATGATGAGGTGGCAACCTGTAAGGAACCTGACCCAGAGCAATTTTCCAAGGGATACTGACTTACTGACTGAAGTATAGACCAGCATAAAAGTGCATGAAACAGCTGATAAAGTGGAAGAAGCAAATGAGGATAACAGAAATTGCAGAGACTTTGTTAAGCATCTGATAATGCAATTGAAGTCATTTGCTGTGGAAACATGCCCAGGTATACTGAGTGGTAGCCACAATAGAGAGCACTTTCTCTACTTATGGTTGTCATAAGAATAAGAAACAGACCAAGATTGACCCTTTTTTTCAGAAAGAATGATTCAACTATGAGGAAACAGTAAATATATTGATTTTGTATGATACTATATGTATGACTTTATTGTGTTTTGACTATGTATGATTTTATCTGATATTCTGTAACAAAATCTGTATAAGAATGTACATGTTCGTATCAGTACAGTAAGCCTACTTCCTTATTTTGTCACCTCCATATGTTGACTAGGTTGTTATAGTCTCTTGGGTGGTCAACTCACAGAGAGCTTTTACTATTTGTTAATGTGGAATATAATGTGGCAAATATGGAAATTGAATTTCCCTCTCCCCACTGGTTTTTTGTTGTGGCCTTTTATTGTTTCTTTGTTGTTGTTGTTGTTTTGTTCTTTGTTTAGTGAAGGAATATGTTCTGGTGTTCTATTGTACAGGAGGGTGACAATGGTTAAAAATATTTTATTGTATATTTCAAAATAGCTAGAAAAGAATATTTTGAATGTTTTAATCATAAAGAAACAATAAGTATATTAGGTGACAAGTATGCTAAACAACTGATCTGATTTTCACACAATGTGTATATGTATCAAAACATAACATTGTACCCCATGAATATGTACACTTATGTCAGTAAAAAAAAATTTAAAAAATAAATCAGAAATAAAACAACCCCTATAGGAGTTTCACTAGGCTAAAAGTCAGGGTGTTGGTAGGATGCATTCCTTTCTGGAAGGTTTAGGGAAGACAAAGTTTCTTGCCTTTTTCAGCTTCTATGGACTGAATTCCTTGGCTCATGTGTTCCTTGCTTCATCTCCAAAGTTAATAATTTAATAACCTTTCTGACTCTGCTTCCATCATCATAGCTCTTTCTCTCACAACAGCTGGGAAAAGGTCTCTGGTTTACTGGGAAAGGTAATGAAATTAGCTGGAAAATTCAGGATATAGTCCCCACATCAAGCTCATTAACTTTAATCACAACTGAAATCTCCCTTTTTGCATGTAAAGATAACCTTTATTCTGCCCACTAAAATCGGGATAATTAATGAATTCTAAAACCATTAGGTAGACTATATGGAGATCCTAAAGGAAAAAATATAATTTTAAAACAAAGAGATTCATTCATCTCTTCTTTAGCCCAGTCATCACATTTATTATCATTAATAATGGGATGTCAAACAATATATGCCTTCTGATATGATGCACAATGTTGTATATTGCATTGCCTAGGGAATACTTTTATTAAAAATATTTAATGTCTTTAGGCTTTCAGCTTGGAGGAGGCCAAGGTGCAACTTTCTTCAGTCGACCCAGGTTCATGCACACCAGCTGCCCCCACCATGCCACTTAAGTTTGACCCCAGTGAGATCAAAGTCATGTGCACTGGTGGTGAAGTTGGCACCATGTCTGCCCAGACCCCCAAGTTTGGCCCCCTGGGTTTGTCTCCAAAAAAGGTTGATAATGACGTTGCCATGGCAACTGGTGACTGAAAGATCTGAGGATTACAGTGAAACTGACTATCCAGAACAGATGGGCCCAGATTGAAGTGGTACCTTCTGCTTCTGCCCTCATCAAAGCCCTCCAGAAAACACCAAGAGACAGAAACAGAAAAACATTAAACACAATGGAAATATCGCTTTCAATGAGATTGTCAACATTGCCAGAAAGATGAGGGACCCATCTTTAGCCAGAGAACTCTCTGGAACTATTAATGAGATCCCTAGGACTGCCCAGTTAGTGGGCTGCAATGTAGATGGTCCCCAGCTTCACGACATCATAGATGACATCAAAAGTGGTGCCATGGTAGGGGGGAAGTACAAAGGAAAATGTTTCAATAAAGGATCATTTGACACCCAAATAAAAAACATATTTAACTGGTACCTAATTTAACCTCTTGTTTTAACCTCCACTTTATGGATAATGTAGATGAGAGAGGATCATTTTAAAGGATACCACACGTGGAAATGAACAGATGAATCAAGATGTGTGTAGTAGTCTATAATAGTGTATCATAGTCTATAAGAAAATGGTGTTTCTTTGCCAAGTTTATTATCATGAAGGAAAAAAGAAAAGAGAATGAGAATTGCTTTAGATTAAATGAAAAATAACAACCAAAGATAGTGTATGATCATTAATTAAATCTTGGCTTAAATTTTATTTTAAAAAATCACCTATGAAAGATGTTTTGCAGATAAGAGTCAATATATAACTATGGCCTTGGAAATAGACAACATTAAGAAGTTTTCAAAATTTGTTGTATGTGATTTGTTGTACTGTTAATTGGTAGGAGAATGCTCTTATTTTCTGGGAAATCCATGCTAAAGTATCTTGATTGAAGAGTCATAATATTTATAACTTATTTTATAATGATTTAGGACAAAACATTTTATAATGGTTTAGGACAAAGAAATATATCAAGGTAGAAATTTTTCTGTATTATTAGAAGTTTTCATGTTAGTAAAAATTTTAGAAATCCTACTCAGTTGCATTATAATCTATTGAAAATAATTAAGTTGTCATTACAGAAAGAATGCTGTCCACAGGAATAATTAGCATAAGGAAAAAGTTTAAGGAATAAAAACATCTGTCAGATTTATTCAACTCTAATTTTATTTTCTCATTCTAGTAGATGGACTTTAAAAATATCTTATCTTTTTGTTAAGCTGAAAAAAGAATTTCTAGAATCATAATGTGAGTCACTATAATGTGATTTGATCTTCTCTTTGGAACATCAGTTCTTTGCAGAATGATTTGAGAGATCACCAGACCTTATACAATCTATTTACTGGGCTCCAGTGGGCTCTAGGTTCCAGTTCTAGGGATAGGGAGAGTATATCTGTAGTCATTTATCATGTGACAAAATTGCCAATACAAGAGATTACCTGGAGGTCCGTAAACCACAGTCCGTGAGTCACTTAAAGAACTCTGACCTTCAACTCAATCAAGGGCATCAGGCAGCTGATAAACTACTTGTGAGGCATCTGGTCTTGTTATGTCACTGAGGGAAAAGTCTTTGTAGTGACAGCTAAAAGATACTTGTTGAGGGGCTCTGTAAGACAGGTGTTGCAGAAGTTATTGGAGACCCCTAGTGGCTATATGAAGGAAAGACTGTTTACCACAAAATTTGAGCCTTTTTGATACCTGAACTAGCATAAATGGAAACTGAAGCCATCTCTGAGTCTCCTTTTATGTCTCTACCTTTCCACTTCCTTCTTCTTTATCCTGCATTAAAAACCTTTGTCATTCTTTAAAAGTTTTCCCATTCTTCCTTCTCATTTATATGTTTTCCCTGAATGATTATAACCATTCACCAAATCATGCTTTCAGCATGTTAAGCCCCTTGCCTGTATTTCCAATTCTGTACTAGACATTCACATTTAGATATCTCTTAAATTCAGCATGTCAAAAAAAAGCTTATTACCCCAAAGTGCTAATCCTATGAAGTGGTGTATTCCCATCCATGAAGCAATACCACAATACATCCAAACTAGAGGGCTTATACTTCTATAAAACTCAAGGTACAAAGAGTCTTGCACACTTACCATGTACCAGATATAGGGTTATGTGCTGGGATAAGGAAAAGAAAGACACACAGTAGACTAGAGTGAAGAAATAGATCCTTTAATGTGACAGAGGAATGTATATCCTGCCTTGCAATTTTTGAGGAAGGAGACCTACCTCAGCTGGAGATGGATAGATGAAGGATAAAGGAGTCCTAAAACAAATTACTATTAAGTTATATATTATATACAGTAAGAGTTTGTCTGTATTATGAGGTGAATTTTGACTATCCCTCCATTCACCTATTGAAGTCCTAACTTCCAGTAACTCAGAATGTGACTATATTTAGAGAGAGAGAGAATCTTTAAAGAGGTAAAGTTGAAAATTAGAGTGATTAGAGTGAGCCTTAATCTCATATGACTGGTTTCTTTATAGGAAGAGGAAATTTTGACACATATGTGCAGAAGGAAGATGATGTGTAGACACAAGAAGACAACTATCTACAAGCCAAGCAGATATACCTCAGAAGAAATCAACCTGGCTGAGTTTGATCTTGGACTTCTAGCCTGTAGAACAGTGAGAAAATATATTTCTGTTGGGTGGCACCTGTTGCTCAAAGGAGTAGGGTGTGGGCCGCATATATTGAGGGTGGTGGGCTTGACCCCGGCCCCAGCCAAACTGCAATAACAACAACAAAAATCAAAATATATTTCTGTCAATTAAGCACTGTGGGGCTTCATTATGGTATCCCTAGAAAACTAATGTACTGTGATTTATTTTTTCAAGATGCTAGTAAGACCATTTTAAGCAGAGCAAAGAAAGTATGTTAAATAAGCAACCATCAAAGATCATTAGTTTACCTGGGAAGCTATGAGTAGTTCAGCATGACCAGATCACCAGTCATGCAGTAGGGAAGGGGCATGGGGAATTTGGGGGAACAAGGCTAGAGAGATAGAAAGAAGCCAGAATCTGAGGGCTCACATGCCAAATTAAACAGTGGAAAATAAGGGATAAAGATATAGAATTAAATAAAATAGTATTGAAGACCTCATACATTGCTATTAGTTTGCTCCAAAGTTAATCACTGGTGTACAACTCTTAGGCCTTTGTCTAATCCAGTTTCCCATGGTAATTAATAGCAGTATTTCATGATGACAATTACCAATTATCCAAGAGTATTTGCAAGTTGATGGTTTTCAATCACTAGAGGAGTATTTTTTCAGAGCTACAGTAATTCTTTCCTCTCACAAGATGTTTATCCTCCCCTGAGCATCTAAATATTTCTCTACTTAATTTTATATTAATATTCTTTACTCCCTTATCACAAGCTTCTCTCTGGTGTTTATGTTTTAAAAATATCTGGAAATTATTACAACAAGTCGTTTGAATTGGTGCTTGTACAAGCTGGATTTAGCTAGACTACCATTATATTCAGATGCCCCACAACAATTTTTTGATCAGTGATGGACCACATATGCTATGGTGGTTCCATAAGATTATAATACTGTATTATGACTGTAAACATATGTTTAGACACACAAATACTTACCATTATGTTACAATTCAACAGTATTCAGTAAAGTAACATGCTATGCAGGCTTGTAGACTAGGAATGATAGGCCATACCATAGCTTCAGTATGTACATAGTTCATGTAAAAACACTCTATGACATTTTCACAACAAAATCACCTAAGGACTTATTTCTTAAAACATGTACCCAGCATTAAGCAATGCATGACTGTATTTTTAAAGTCAATATCTCCATTTCTCAAGTCTTACTATTTATTGTGTTTCTTTTGAATTCTGTTAACTTTCCTAAAATCTAAAATGTGGATAATTTATCTTTGTTTTCCTTTCTGCCATCCTCTATTATTAATAATCTTTGACTCTGGTATGGGTAGAATAGAATTATTGTTATGCTGCAGTAAAGGAAGTTGTGAGTTCCATGTAAGCATTGACCATGACCAGCTTGTTCATCAATATGTTCACTAATACGTTCCTAGTGCCTGATACACTCCTGATACATGGTTGATCATAAATTTATTTTGAAAGAAAAATTAAATTTGAAAAATTAAATTTGTGCAATGTCTATTTGCTCTTAGCTATTTATCAACAAACCTTAATGAGACAGGTGTTCTTAAATTAGAACAGGACTTCAGAACCCCTGGGGGAGTTTTTCAATATACACATGGGAGAATTCTACCTCAGACACACTGAGAGATGTATATGCATAAGTATGGTAAACAAGCTTCTAATATGATCTTTATATCCATCACTATCTGATAAGGACAAAGTTATTATTCCTTTCATTACAGTTAATTTCCTCCTGACCTGAGGCTAAGGATGGAAAAATATGTTAGGTAGTGAAATAAATGTTTTGGAGTAGGGGATTTTGCCTAGAACCTCTCAGCAAATTCTTTAACTATTGTATTCATAGAGCTGGTCCTCACTGAGGTCAACATGCCCTGTGCTCTTCAGAAGAACACAAAGAGGTGACTTCAGGAGAAAAGACCAGTGACCAATGACTTAGAATCAAAATCCCAGGGCTTTATTTTAGTTTTCATCTTATTAGGTCTGAGAGCTCAAGAAAAATACTTCTGAGCTTTAGCTTCCTTACTCATAAAATGAAAATAATAACATCTATTTGAAGATATAAGTAAATATGAGAATTTGAAAACTGAATTATTCTTATTAACTTTGGTCCTTGAACAGTATACTTACCACTGTGACCTTTAAGGTATGTATTTTGGCTTTATGGGCATAAACCAAGTGGTTATTGTAGAAGAAGAGAGGCAAAGTTCCTAGCAGATGACTTCCAGAGTCAGCTGTCCTTATAACTAAAATTACTACTAACTGATTACTCCTCCTGTAACTGGAATCAAGGATGCAGCTGCAATGGCTTTTGGCTTTTGGCTTTCCTAACGGCTTCTGTGGGACTTGGCAGGTCTCTCTGCTGTGTCTCATAAACCCTTTGTACAGTATTAGCAAGTGGATGGGTTTTCATAACTAGAGATTTTTGTTCTCTGTCTTTGTGAGGGAATTTTTCACTTTAAATAACCGAAACTGCTTTAGCTAGTTTGTTCTAAACATGAGGAAATGAAAGAGATTACAGCAAATATCATGAAGCTCAAGGGAAAGAAGTGCTGTGCTGTGGGTCTCATAAAGGTCTCGGGTCAAGAGCAAGAAAGACACAGGAGCTGAGAAATACCAGAAAGCACCAGGGTCCTACGGGTGTGTGGAGGCACTTCACAATGATGGACCCTGTTTACTGCAGGGAATATGAAACACTCAAGTACAGAGGAGGTGATCTCTAAAAGCATAGAGGACAGACACAGTCCTGAGTATTGCTGTCTTAGCTATAAACATTAACGTGCTTTAAAATCTTATTTTAAAATTTACTTGGAATTTTTGTTTATTTTAAAATTACTATGAATGCTTTGCTTAACTTCTGGGAAAGAAGAGAAATAAATTAAATCCTCTATATTCGTATCATCTTAGCACAATAACTATCTTTTGGAGTGTTTTCTTATGACTTTTCCCCTCCTGAACACACGCATGAGAGCAAGTAAGCCTCAGTGAGGGCTTTGCATTGAGGCATCCACAGGAATTCCTTCCTTGTGAAGGCCTAAGTCTTTGGAATCCTTTGTGACATTCAAGGGAAGGTACTAGAATTTAAACTTGAAATATCTTTCTGAGACTATCCTGATCTACCAGTGAAGAAAGTCATACACGTTGGCTGGTGTGGTGTGAATACTTATGAAGGCTGAAGGGAATGGCTGCTTAAGCCTCAATGTAGAAAAGGTGCCAGGGTATTGGGACATTTATTACTCCAGGATCCCAGATGGTGATGGGCAGTACCAGAGAGTGGACACAGGACAGCTGTTAGTGTCATTTCCTAGGCCTTAAGAAATGTGCAGAAAGAACTGGGCTATTCTAAGCTATTAAAAATCAGGCAGAAAAGCTGAAATAAAAAATGGTAAGTTTAACAGGTCTCATATATGATAAAAGTTTTCAAAAAAAAAAGAGAAAAGTTATGGTAAGAAGAAAATTCTCAAAAAAACATAAGATAAGAAAACATTTCAAGAAGAACATCTAGAACATCTCAAGAACATCTAGAAGAACATCTCAAGAAGAGCATCTAGAAGAACATCTCAAGAATGTCTAGAAGAACATCTCAAGAATGTCTAGAAGAACATCTCAAGAAGAACATCTAGAAGAACATCTCAAGAACATCTAGAAGAACATCTCAAGAATGTCTAGAAGAACATCTCAAGAAGAACATCTAGAAGAACATCTCAAGAACATCTAGAAGAAGACTGACATAGGTATTAAAATAGAGAGAACACATAGTATTCAAAACAGGGTATAGGAAAAAAACTGACTCACGCCTACACATATTTTCAGTGGATTGAGAAATCCAAGGAAAAAGGGCAACCTCCATGTCAATAGTTTTTTTAAAGCTCTACAACTTTTGGGAAATTCAAGTCAACTTAAAAATATATTCAAGTTCCAATAACATATGGGAAAAAAATAAAAGGACATTTTGCAAAATTTTTGCATCTTGCTCTATATGGTAAAAGATTATTTATACTTGTTTCTTTCTTTCTTTTTTTTTTTTTCTTTTGCAATTTTTAGCCAGGGCTGGGTTTGAACCCACCACCTCTGGCATATGGGGCTGTTGCCCTACCCCTTTGAGCCACAGGCACCACCTTATGCTTGTTTCTTTATAACATAACAGATGGCCTTCCCAGTTCCCATGTGGGACCCTGGTTTCTAGTTCTGGTGGGAGGTAGCAGCAGATCTAATTGGAAAATTATTGTGTTTGTCTGTTCTAATCTGTCAGGGACCATCTGAAAGACTGATGCAAGGTGCTGCTCTCTGCTTTGCCTAACATAGAACTCACTTGGGGGCAGGTATATGGTGGGCATTGCTCAAAAACACCACAGGTAGAGGAACAACCCACAGCTACCTGGGGCTAAAGCTTATGGCTAAAACATAAAATAGACTGCCCAAAGTCTGAGAAGAAAAGCTGGAGAGAGTTGTTTTTGTTTATGGAAATCAAGCCATTGGAAAGTATCTGTGCGTAACTGGAGAATTTGGAGTCATGAATATTCTAGGGCACAGGTCACCTGCTTAGAGAAAACCTTGGAGATTTTAAGCCAGTGATTTTCAACCAGTGTGCTGTGGCACAGTGGTGTACTGTGAGAGGATTTTAGGTGTGCCATGAACATTTTTAAAGATCATAAATTAAATTATTTCCAAGAGAAGTTCAAAGTACAGTAAGTATATTATGTTTTTTGCTCTCCTTTTTTGACCAACATAATTTAAGTAGGCTGCGGAAGTTTAACCATAGGTTCAAGTGTACTGTGAGATAAAAAACTAAGCTTAGAGCTATGGCTGATATCTAGGTTTGGCACAAACAGGAAGAGAAATCTAGGTCTGTGAGAGAATCTTCATCTTTTTTTTTTTGTGAGACAGAGCCTCAAGCTGTCGCCCTGGGTAGAGTGCCATAGCATCACAGCTCACAGCAACCTCCAACTCCTGGGCTCAAGTGAGTCTCCTGCCTCCGCCTCCCAAATAGCTGGGACTACACGTGCCTGCCACAATGCCCAGCTATTTTTTGGTTGCAGCCATTATTGTTATTTGGCAGACCCGGGCTGGATTCAAACCCACCAGCTCAGGTGTACGTGACTGGCACCTGAGCCACTTGAGCCACAGGCACCGAGCCAGCACCAAGTATTTAAGGAAATATCTGCCAAAACACTAGGGAGACACAAACTAAAAGAATAGATATGTTGGTGACAACACACAGAAAAGGAAAAGCCAGTTATTATGTTCATAAGGAATTGAGGGACTCTGAGTAGCCAAACAATTTTAGAAAAAGGAACAATGGTGAGGGAGTCACATTTCCCAATCTTGTAACTTACTACAAAGGTACAATTATCAAAGCAGCATGACACTGGCAAAAGGATAGACATGTAGACCAGTGGAATAGAATTGAGATCTTGGATAGAATAGAATAGGATAGAGTACCTGTATATCTATGACCAAATGATTTTCAGTAAAGCTGCCAAGACCACTCAATGGTGGAGAGATGACACAAGGTGCTCAGACAACTGGATATCCCCAACCCAAAGAATAAAGCTGGAGCCTTACATTCCACCAGGAACAAAAATGAACTCCAAATGTATCAAAAACCTAATGTAAGGTATAAAACCATAAAAATCTAAGAGGAAAACATAAATCTTTATGCTTTTGGATTTGGCAATGGATTCTGAGATATGATATAAAAAGTGCAGTCAATAAATGAAAATTAGATAAATTGGAAAATTTTTGTATATCAAAGAATATTATCAAAAAAGAGAAAAGACAACTTACAGAATGGGAGAAGGTATTTGCAAATCATATATTTAATAAGGGACTAGTATGCAGAATATATAAAGGACTCTTACAACTCCCCAATAAAAAGACAAAAATACAATTTAAAAATGGGCAAAGGACTTGAATAGACCTTTCTTTAAGTAATATATACAGTTGCTTCTCTTATGATGGAGTTATAGCTCAGAAAACCCATTGTGAGTTGAAAATGGATTGAATACGCCCGACCTACCAAACATCATAGCTTAGCCTAGCAGAACACTTACACATCTTGCTGTGGAGTAACGTCATCCGGCCACACAGAACAGCCTATAGTATCAGTTATTTGTCTTCATGATCCCATGGCTGGGAGCTGTGGCAACACTGAGAGAAAGTATCATACTGCACGTGCCTAAGTGAGGACAAGATCAAAATTGAAACATGTCACATTCCAACCATCAAAAGGCTGAAAAATTGCACATTGAACTACTGTTAGTCAATGACCATTTGTACAAATGGACAGTGAGACCATGACAAGATGCCCAACATCATTAGTTATCAGGGGAATGTAACTAAGAACCACAGTGAATTAAGTACCACTTCACCCCTGCTAGGATGGCTGTAATAATAACACAAAACAAAACAAAGCAAACACCCCCCAAAACACCAGAAAATAACAAGTGTTGGCGAGGCTGTGGAATAAGTAGAACACAGTTATGGGTATATAAAAATAAAAATAGTCATTACAGAAACAAATGTCCATCAGTGGGTTAGCTGAGAAACATATAAGGGGGTATTATTCAGTCGTCAGAAGAAATGAAGTATTGGCATTTGTTACAATGTGAATGAACCTTGAAAACATTGTGTTGTGTGACAGAAACTGGACAACAAAGTCACATATTCTATTATTTAGCTTATATAAAATATTCAGAAGGGACAAATCTGCAGAGACAGAATCTCTAGGAGCTAGAGTAGGAAGAGAATGCTTCATGGGTGTAGGGTTTTCCTTTGAAGTAAATATTTGGGAACTAGACAGAGGTGGTAATTGAATAATATGGTGAACGTATTAAATGTCACTGAATTGCTAGTTCAAAATAGCTAATTTTATGTTATGTGAATTTTATTTCAATAAATTCTTTTTTAAAAATTCCAGGAAATACTTGGGAACTGGCTTGAGACAAATTTTGTTTAGTCTCAGAAAACAATCTCTCATCCCACAATTCCATGGGAATATCCAATCTGTTTTTGCCCAGTGGTTCATAATAATATAATTTCTCTCTCCAGGGACAGATGCATCATTAGTTGCCTGGGAGAAGGGATTTCACTGTGAATGGTGTAAGGAAACTTTTGGGGGAGATGGAATGTTTTATACATGTACCTCTATTGATGTAGAGGTTACATGAATATTTAGGCTAATAAAAAACTTGTTTAGCTGTATCTTTAAAATTTGTTCATTTTATTGTGTAGACATTATACCTGACAAAATAGACAATAAAGTAAGCATGCAATTCATTATTATCATGGTAATGATCAAGAAAAATAAAATTTAGAGGTACTAAAGCTGGTTACCTCTGGTGAGTAGAATTGGAGAAGTATCGGGGGGTTTTGTATTTTATTTTATTTTGTCTTGTCTTGTCCTATCTTATTTTATATTATTTGTATTTAAATGGCATGAGAGGCATCCAGGATGAAAGTGGAGTGGTGAGGTGACGAGGGAGGTCTGTGGATACAGAGTTGGATGCCTCATCCAGGACACAGAAAATGCCCTTGGGGTTGGACTGAGAAGGACACCATGGACAGTGTTTAAGAGCTTAGGGGCTGTGTTGGTCCAGGATCCACCTCAGGAAGTCTGCTTTTCTAGTCAACCTAGTCTTTGAATGAGAAGCCCTTACTCTCACTCTGTCTTTTCTAATTTCCATAGATTAATGGCTACAGGTGTTTTTTGTTATGTGGGTGAAGTTGGGGCTCTTAGTGTACCCATAACCAGAGTAGTGTACATTATACCAGATAGGAAAAATTTTATGCCTCACCCCTTCCCAGCCCTTCTTAGTAGCCAATGTCCTTTACACCATTTTATGATCTTGCATCACGTTATTTGCTTTCAGTTCCTGAGGCACTTCATTTAGGATAATGATCTCCATTTCCATCCAGTCTGCTGTGAAAGACGTTATTCCATTCCTCTCCATGGCTGAGGGGTACTCCATGGAGTTTGTAACCACATTTTCTTTATCCACTCATCGATTGGGAAGCCCTTATTCTCTCCACGCATTGAGTCCAGCCCTGTGGGAGGAAGATTGCACACAGCCGGTGTTTCAGGATTTCCCCTACTACACAGGTAACAGTCCTCTCGACGTAGTTTAAATCTTTGCACTTGCATAATTCTGTCTTTATTTGGGTTTCTTTTTGCTTCTGTCAGGATATGGATGACAAGAGGAGGAAGGGGTCTCTCACATGAGCTTTGAGGCTGGACCTGGGCCCCCCCCAGAATGCCTGAGGTTAGGGGTGAGGTGACTATCCTTGCTTTATTTATAACACTGTAGACAAACAGAGTGATTTTGGTTATGTGCTATGGTAATTTTCTAGCTTAAATTTTTAACCAATAACTAATAGAGATGGAGATTTTGCTCAGATTATAGGAAATTAGTGGGAGAGAAGATGATTTCAACCTAATGTTTTTGACGTTGAAGATGTTTATTGTTCTATGTGAAGTTCTACCCATTGGAGCAACTTATACAAATAGAAAATGTCTTGCATAGTACTGACATGTATAATTGACATTAAATTTTTGAATTGGGTTGAAAAACAAAATAGTCAAATTTGCTTCTTTTTTAATCTGAAGGGTTAATTTCCTCTACCTACCAGTAAGCCTTTAAATTAAATACAGCACTAATGTCAATATTTCTGGAGCCCCTTCCTCAGAGGGAGAGAAATTGAACATTTTAATTTCTTTGTGTGTAAATATAATCTGAGAAATTTAGCTTGAAGACAAAAGCTGAGAATTTAACAGTATGGAAGAGTTTTGCTGCCACCTCGTGGGTAAGTATAAGATTTTTTTCATTTTTGTACCATCATTTTCTCTCATGAACATTCATATACAACCGTAATAATTATTTTGACAAATATATTTGAAATGCACATTAATTTTTTCACTTCTCTTAATTTTAGTATTACTAATGTGTGTGGTTTTGTATATATGGTTATTATGGTGGTAATTCAGTGGATATGCAAAAAAATAAAATTACTTTGACCAAGTGTTAAAGCATCATGGTTTGTTTTCTTTAATTTTGTTCAAGTAAAACTTAAGGAAGGTTTTAGAATCTAATGTATTGGTTATAAGCACTGAGATTTTCTTCTCATAGAAATTTGAGAAATTCTAATAAACCTGTGAGTGAAATGAAGAATTAGTTGTAATAAGAGGAGATGGTGGGGACAGGCTGAACTCTATAGTAAGAAAAGCAGGAATGACACTGTATGGGTGCGTGTGAGTGTGTGAGCGTCCACATGTGGATGTGTGGGCATATAGAGAATGGTACCTTTGACCACTGAGCTAAAGTATTTAAGGTTGCTTTTCTCTGCTTTTACTTTACATTTATTTAAAATATAGGCAGGGTTTTATTTTTACCTCCTTTGCTCACTGATGAAAAATACCTGGCCCATTGTAAGTGTCAATAAATGTTGGATGAAATGTATTTATGTGTCTCCATGGACCTAGAAAGTAGAAGAAAGGAAATAAAATCACTTATAATCCCACTTGTGACATCAACCATATTAGTATTTTGAAGACTCATGCCTGTGTCAGTGTACAGTTCACAAGGCCTCTCTGCCCTTCTGAGGTACAGTTGTCCCACCCTCTGCCCTTCTGAGGTACAGTTGTCCCACCCTCTGCCCTTCTGAGGTACAGTTGTCCCACCCTCTGTCCTTCTGAGGTACAGTTGTCCCACCCTCTGCCCTTCTGAGGTACAGTTGTCCCACCCTCTGCCCTTCTGAGTACAGTTGTCCCACCCTCTGCCCTTCTGAGGTACAGTTGTCCCACCCTCTGCCCTTCTGAGGTACAGTTGTCCCACCCTCTGCAGTCCTGAGGTACAGTTGTCCCACCCTCTGCAGTCCTGAGGTACAGTTGTCCCACCCTCTGCATTCTGAGGTACAGTCGTCCCACCCTCTGCCGTCCTGAGGTACAGTCATCCCACCCTCTGCCATCCTGAGGTACAGTTGTCCCACCCTCTGCCCTTCTGAGGTACAGTTGTCCCAACCTCTGCAGTCCTGAGGTACAGTTGTCCCACCCTCTGCAGTCCTGAGGGCCAGTTGGCCCCCCCACAGCAAACGTCGGAGC
>CAUYTI010155923.1:0-29540 GCA_963575145.1 Galago senegalensis | reverse complement strand
CTATCCCCCTGGGTAGAGTGCCATGGCATCATGCTCACAGCAACCTCCAACTCCTGGGCTCAAGCGAGTCTCCTGCCTCAGCCTCCCAAGTAGCTGGGACTACAGGCGCCCGCCACAACGCCTGGCCATTTTTTTTTTTTTTTGGTTGCAGCCATCGTTGTTTGGCGGGCCCGGGCTGGGGATTCGAACCTGCCACCTTAGGTGTATGTGGCTGGCGCCTTAGCCATTTGAGCCACAGGTACTGAGCCCCTATGTCTTTTTTTTTCCTAATGGCTTCCATAGATGTTTCCCCAAAGCTAGTGCAGCTCGTACAGCTGGTTTGTCTGGGAAGCCAGGCAACTCCTGCCTCATTTTCCTAAGTGCCCTGGCCCTTTGTCCCCCTCCCCTGACAGGGCAGGTGTGCAACCCAAGCCTCTCAGCCACATGTCCTTTCCCTGTTCTCCTGTCCAGCCCTTGTCCCAGCCTGGTTCTCCAGCCCCTGGCCCACCCACACAGATGGACCTGGAGCACCCACTGCAGCCTCTCTTTGGGAGCCCCCCTTCTCTGCTGAAGAAGGAGCCGCCTGGGTATGAGGAAGCCATGAACCAGCCCAAACAGCAGGTGAGGAAGGCCGCCTGGGTGTGTCTGAGTGGGTGACTGCCCAAGGATGCCAGACTGTGGCTCCCTCAGTCACACTGCAGGGACAGGGGTTGGGAGTGGGCCATTAGGGGATAGGGTATGAGAATCTGGTCTGATGGGGTGAGTCTAGGCTCTGGGGGTCTGAGCACAGCCCTTGGGCACTGTGGATCCAACTGCCCACTCAGGAGTAGAGAGAGAGGCCAGCCTTGGTCCTAGTCCAGGTTAGGGGCCAACTGTTGAAGATTTTCATATTTATTCTTTGTTCTACAGGAAAATGGTTCCTCGAGCCAGCAGATGGACGACCTGTTTGACATTCTTATTCAGAGTGGAGGTAACCCCAAACCCTGCAGCCTCCCTACCCACCTTCTCTGTTCATGGGTGTCTAGCCTTAGGTTGGTTAATTTGTTTGTTTTGTTTTTGTTTTGTTTCAAGACAGAGTCACTATGTTGCCCTTGGTAGAGTGATGTAGTGTCCTAGCTCACAGCAACCTCAAACTCCTAGGCTTAAGCGATCTCTTGCCTCAGCCTCCTAAGTAGCTGAGACTACAGGTGCTGAGCTGGTTAATTTGTTTTTATTTCTTGACTCTTCAGTGGTTGAGAGGCCTCATCAGGCACTGTGCATACCGTAGCCTCAGAGTAGCCTGTCTCACAGGCCTGGGACTGGGGGACCTGCTGAGAGGTCTCCACCTCTGTCATGAGCTGTCTGTCTAGCTCAGTGGTTTTCAACCTTCCTAATGCTGTGACCCTTTAATACAGTTCCTCATGTTGTGGTGACCCCCCAACCATAAAATTATTATTATTATTATTTTTGAGACGGAGCCTCAAGCTATCCCCCTGGGTAGAGTGCCATGGCATCACACTCACAGCAACCTCCAACTCCTGGGCTCAAGTGAGTCTCCTGCCTCAGCCTCCCAAGTAGCTGGGACTACAGGTGCCCGCCACAACGCCTGGTCATTTTTTGGTTGCAGCCATCATTGTTGTTTGGCGGGCCAGGGCTGGGGATTCGAAACCGCCACCTTATGTGTATGTGGCTGGCACCTTAGCCGCTTGAGCCACAGGCACCGAGCCAACTTCAAAATAATTTAAGGCAAATCTCCCTGCTTTATGATGTCTAGAATTTAATACTTGCACTGTAACTGCCTAGAAATTTCTTTTACTTGGGTACTATATTTTTCTAAATTTTAAATTAATAAATAGCCAACTAGTTAACTATTTAGCTAAAAGACCACGTTTAGCCAATTAAAATTCTCAAGACCAAATAAGCTTCACAAAGGTATCCAAAAGTCTGTAGAAACCCAACCATTAAGGGCTTCTTTAGCTGCTTATAAATCTGAGAACATATCTATTTTTATATGTTTAAATATATTTCTCTCAATTACTTGGAACATGTTGCCAGCCAGCCATCCCAGTTACCCCCCAAAACCTTTTCAACAATTTAAAAAGTATCTTTCATTGCCTTTTACCTGTGACAAATCAAGAAACTTATTTTTTTTTCTGGATATAAAAGTATAAGTTTATTTTATATTTTAGAAGAAGAGAGAAAGAAGGGGAGAGAGAGAAGGGAAGAGAGGGGAAAGGAGGAGGAGGAAACAGCTCGGCATCTCCAAGAAAGAAAGAAAGAATGCCCACCCCGAAGGAAACTTATTTCTTAATTTAATAAAACCCTAAACTTGGGCGGTGCCTTGTGAATGGGGCACCAGCCCCATATGCCGAGGGTGGTGGGTTCAATCCCGGCCCTGGCCAAAAGGCAAGAAAAAAAAAATAGACGAGTGTTGTGGAGGGCACCTGTAGTCCCAGCTATTCAAGAGGCTGAGGCAAGAGAATCACCTAAGCCCAGGAGTTGGAGGTTGCTGTGAGCTGTGACGCCACAGCACTCTACCGAGGGTGACAAAGTAAGACTCCTGTCTCTAAAAAAAGAAAAAAACAAACCCTAAACTTCTATGCAGGAGAAAGGTATACCAAAGCACTAGAGATACTATTATCATGGCACCTTTCCAGTAAAGATGAAATATGGGTTTAATCCTTACACAGGCAGTCCAAGTTACAAACATACAACTCACACTTATGAACAGAAGCTATTACAGGTAATATGTAAATGTACCAGTTCCAACTTACATACAAATTTAACTTAAGAACAAACATGCAGAAACTATCTCCTCTGTAACCTGGAGACTGCCTGTACCAAGTTTACTTTCAAAGCAGTATATTTCTCCACTTCTCAATCATCTGTCTAACCAGTAGTGCTCAGCAAGTGACTCATACTTGATCTGCTGAGTTGCTTTTAATCATGTATTCAAAATAAAATACAATATATGTAGCTAAATTTGTTTAGATTTTTGTACTATTTCTGAGTTCCTCTCACTACACAAGCCCCAAATAATTGGTTTTTTTTCCTGGCCCTCTTTCCTCAAATCTCCTTTGCAGAAGAGACTAAAACATAAGGACTTATAAAGGTGAAAACCCTGAATTTTTAGAGGAAGCTGGCTGGGCAGATTTAAATTACAATTGACTAATTAAGATGTACTGAAAAATCTATTACATCCTGTTAACAATACCTCTGACAGGAGAAACAAAGGCAGGGGGGAGCAATATATCCTAATATTTTTAAGCCTAAGACGTTGGAAATAAAACGTTTGTAAACCTGTTATCACATGTTCAAAGCTAACAGACTACGAAGTATAATTTCCAAAGGTGAGTAGACTCACCACTCAATCATCTTTTAAAATTTGTAAAACAAACATTTGCTAACATTTGTTAACTTCCACTTAAGTAAAGAAAAATATCACTCTTTTTTTTTTTCGAGACAGAACGTCAAGCTGTCGCCCTGGGTAGAGTGCTGTAGCATCACAGCTCACAGCAACCTCCAACTCCTGGGCTCAAGCGAGTCTCCTGCCTCCACCTCCCAAGTAGCTGGGACTACAGGCACCTGCCACAACACCTGGCTATTTTTGGTTGCAGCCATCATTGCTGTTTGGCGGCCCAGGCTGGATTCAAACCTGCCAGCTCAGGTGTATGTGGCTGGCGCCTTAGCTACTTGAGGCGCCAAGTGGAAAAATATCACTTTTAATAGGCTTCCTTTCAATAACAAATTTCCTCCAGAATACAAAGGCAAATTTGGAAAATTTACTAGTTAAAAAAGTTTATAATTATTCTAAATTTCATCTTATTAATGAAATCAATGAAATATAACACACCAGTGATTATAAAATGCTTTATTTCAGGTAACACTAAGAAAGGAAAAAAATTACCATTTAAATTGACATAATGCTTACTTATGGCATCCTGTCTTCCAGGAAAGCAAAATGTGAACAAAGTGTGCATTAGAATCAAGTAAATACTGGAAACTTCAACATGTCATCCAAATATGTTAGTAAGCAAGAAGAGAAAATTTCTACCAATAATAATCTTGGATACTAAGAATCTGTCCACAGCTACAATATTTTTATATAATGAAGTCAGTACTCCAACATAATTCCTCATCTGAGTTGTCAAGAAGATAAATCAAGGCTTTTAGCAAATATATGTAGAAATTTTGTGTAAAATTAATTAAAAAGGTGAAAGGCACTCCCTGAAACCGGATCTTGAGATTAAAAGCCACTATATATAGTGGTAAAATGACAAAAAATAACTGTAAAAAGCAACAGTTCACTCAAAAATAGCTGGCCCTGGCTCAGTGCCTGTGGCTCAAGTGGCTAAGGTGCCAGCCACATACATCTAAGGTGGTGGGTTCGAATCCAGCCCAGGCCAGCCAAACAACAATGATGGCTGCAACCAAAAAATAGCCAAGCGTTGTGGCGGGCGCCTGTAGTCCCAGCTGCTTGAGAGGCAGTGGCAGGAGACACGCTTGAGCCCAGGAGTTGGAAGTTGCTGTGAGCTGTGACGCTACAGTACTCTACCCAGGGGGACAGCTTGAGGCTCTGTCTCAAAAAAAAAAAAAATAGCTGGCCCTTTAACATATGTATTTACTTCATATGCATACAAAAGGTCCACTGTAGTATACCTACTACACTAACTAAACTGGCTCTACTAGACAACACCCATATTTGAAAAGTATTAACTACAGTAAAAGGTGAATCATATACTTAATACTAACACAAGGGAAAACTATTTACAATTAATTTACATTTTAGGAAATAAGAGCTAAATGTTAACATGGAATACCTTGGGTTCTTTTTTTTCCATTTCCAAGGAGAATTAGAGGCAGGTTCAAAATTCTGTGTTAGCATTATAGCAGGTTTTGTCAATCTCACTCAACACAAGATATTTTTCAGTCTCCAATTCCACATAATTCACCCTAAGTTCTTTTTTTTTTTTTTTTAAGACAGAGTCTCGTTCTATTGCGTGAGCTAGAGTGCAGTGGTGTTGTAATAGCTCATTGCAACCTCCAACTCCTGAACTGAAGCCTTAGTCTCCCCAGTAGCTGGGACTACAGGTGCACCTCACCACACTCAGCTAATTAAAAATAAATTTGTAGAGACAAGATGTTGTCATTGCCCAGGCTGGTCTTGAATTCCTGGGCTCATGCAATCCTCCTGCCTCAGCTTCCTGACTAGCTAGGATTATTTAAAAATCTGCCATTACTGCCTAGATTTTAAAAAATTTTTATGTAGAGATAGGCATTTTGCTACGTTGCCCAGGCTGGTCTCCTAGCCTCAAAATCCTCCTGCCTCAGCCTCCCAGCCCAGTCAGAGTACAGGCTTCAGCCATGGGGCCCTGTCTTATGCTAAGTACATTAAATTCTAGAACACTGACACGAATTTTGGTATCCAAATGAGTTTTTTAATTACTTCCATTTCTTGTGACAGTCTTTTTTCTTTCTTTCTTTCTTTTTTTTTTTTTTTTCGGAAACAGAGTTTCACTTTGTTGCTCTGGGTAGAATGCCATAGTATCATCACAGCTCACAGCAACCTCAAACTCTTAGCCTCAAGCAGATCCTCTTGCCTCAGCCACCGGAGTAGCTGGAACAACAGGCACCTACCACAATGTCCAGCTAGTTTTTCTACTTTTAGTAGACATGGGTTTCCTCTTGCTCAGGCTGGTCTCAAATTCCTGAGTTCAAGCAGTCCAGCCGCCTTGGCCCCCAGAATGCTAGGATTATAGGCATGAGCCACAAAGTCTCTTTTGAAGGTGCTGACCCCTAGAGATGTAGGAAAACACAGCCCTACAAGATGTTTTTCCTCGAAATCTTATCCCTTTCAGAATTTTGCTAGAGACACATCAATTAACCAGAATACAGACTGCCAGCATCATCCCCAACTAAGTTGTATTTTGACACAACTTTTCAGAAGGAAAAAGGCAAATCTCCAGAAAATAAGTTAACTTCAGAACTCTTCAAAAAGTCCTGGTCAATGTGTTCCACAAAACCCAAGGGCCCAGAACAGCTTCCCACTAAATGAGTCAGTCTTACCTGTTAAGGTCACCAAGCTGGCTGCAGTGGCCAGGTGAGTCTTCCCAAGTTTGCTGAGATTTCCAGAAGGGTTATAGGAATAGTGGAAGGCCTTCATCTGGTTTAGGGACTTTTCTCTAAAATTCCTTCTCTTTCTCCCATCTCATCTCTTCCCTCTTCACTCTTTCAGCTTAATGCCAACCACCCTCACCATGGAAATGACAAGACTTGAGGCAAATAAAAAAACAGGTTCTCCAGAAAGACCATTAGGAGCCTAGCCCACCTTTTATCTAAAAAATTATCTAAAGTACAACAGCCTATACAAGGACAACAAATCACCAACGATAGCTAAGGTACAGCATTCTCTTCAATCGCCAAAAAAAGATCCGAATATGTATAACATCGTCTACTTAATACAACTGGAAAATATATTAATATATTTTAGAAATGTCTGTGCTTCAATTCTTGGAGGTGAAATTTCTTCTGTTTATTCAAATTAACAAGAACCAGAGCACACTACTTAGTAATCAAGATATTAATGTAACCTTACCTAAAATTTTCCTTGCAAATTAAATACTTAGAATTTGTCTTCAACTCAGAAATTAGCTTCTACAATACCCTCCACCATGCCAGAATGCAGAATATCTTAATAATAAATGGCCATTTTCAAAGAAAAAGCTAACCATCAACTCCCGTTAACTCACTGCCTTTTATTAGTATTTATGTACAAATCTGTATGTCCTCCAAACAGGGAACGAAGATGGAACCTCTATGTCTTACGACCGTGTCCTCTACACGAAGCCTGGAAGTAGAGGGCATTCGATAAAAGCCTATTAGACGCTTTAGTCCCCTTATAACAAGTTGGGGCATTCCAAAACACTGACTCTACCTCTCCAGGATCTGCCAACGGCTCCCGACAGTAGACTGTCCGTGGCCTTGCTCTGGTGAAATAAAACCTCGTCTCTCAAGACCCAGGATGGGAGTAGGGGAGCCATCCGATCTCACCCCGCAGGGCAGCAGATCCGCTATTCATCTTGCCAGGCCTTTCCCACCCCGTACCAGGCCGAGATTCTGCATGGGTACCAGCCCCCGCCCCACCCCGCAGACAGACAGCCTGGCGTCGGGACACCGGGAACGCCTGCGCAGAAGAATTCGCCTCCCACCCGCCTGGCCTCTCGGCTCGCAAGGGTAACAATAACCCCACAGAAAGACAGTCAGTGTGGGCTGGGGCCACCAGTACACGTCCGCACGCTCCGTAACGCCTGGGCTCGACCCTGGGGCTCAACCGTCTCCACGTGAGCGCGCCCGCGCGTGCACCATCACCACTTCGGTGTACGGTGTATCCTCACCTGAGCTGGGCTCCGCCCCCCTCTTCCTGCTGAAGGAGGCGGTGACCCTTCTCCGATCCAACCGGACAGTGTCGGAGGAGGTGGGAATGTCCAGACCGGTGTCTCTGAGTTGGGACTTCCTCCCCCTTCCGCCCACCCCCGCCCACCCCTCCTCTAGTCTCTTAGCTCCTTCAGCCCGTCAGCCGCGGTACTCTAGGAACACGGCAGTCGCGGCCGACAAACGGAAGTGACGCGAGGTAAGCTGGCTTGCTTTGCTCCATTCCTCCTCCCGGGTTTCAACCAATCATCAAAGTAGAGGGCGGGGCTATGCAGAGTGCAGCCAGCTGGTGCGCGGAACTCGGAGGAATTCACTCGGGCCCCCAGAAAACTGGCCAATCTACGGTCCCAGGAGCCTGGTTATGTTTACTACCGACTGAATTAGCGAGCTCTCTGACCAATCAGCGTTTGCCTTACAACACGTAAAACTGTTATTGAACGCCTTTTAAGGCGGGATTTATCACTAAACTGCTCTAGGTTTGGACTATAGAAAAACTACTGTTTGGTACAGCCAATCAAAACCCATTGTGGTTGAGGCAAGGGGGTTTTCCGCCTAATTCCTCCAATCACAATCATGACTGCCTGATGTCTGGGTGCGTCCCTGGCCGCCAATCCGTACTGCCATTGGTTGGTTCTGCGGGTGTTCCGTACCCTCACAGCCACCGGCCCTTCTGAAGTAGGCTCTTTTCGGGGAATCCACTGCTCCCGTGGATCAGTGGTTGAACTCCCACCTCTCAGGTGTTGAAAAAGATTCCACGAAGATGTCTGCGTTGAATTAGGCCAAAATCCAGGCTAAAAACGGTGAATAAAAACGCCACCCATCTGATGACAGTTAAGTCGGAACCCGCCCCAGTTCCAGTCTAGCTGACGGTGCTTCTGGAAACGCAGGAGTTCGGGTAGCTGACCTAGACTTCCAATTCTGGCGCTTGGCTCCGCACTCTTGTGCCTCAAGTCAAATAAGCTTGCAGACTCCAGGTCCAAGTTTATAATCACCTCTCTGCAAAAAAAGGAAGTGCTAAGCTCTTCCGATGAAGTCTCTAATGTGGAAGGGTCGCGGATCAAGGGATGCAGTCGTAAAAGACCAAGTTCCTGGGTACACGTTCGGATGAAAAGCCTGAGCCATGAGAGAAACTGGTCGTCTTGGTTCTCTGCGACCGCAGGGCGCTGGGGCCAGCGAAGACGCCTTCCTGCCTGGGCTGAAATAGAGAAGGTTATCTTCTGCGCAGCTGCCTGGGAGCTCGACCTCTGGGTGGCTCTGGGGACAAAGGCAGACTCGGTCGGGGCTCAGCGTGGTTGAAGAGATGCAGGAACTCTTTCTAAAATGGAACCCTCCCCCTTCAGTATTTAACACGCCCTATTATTACAGCTGATTCCGTCCTTTTAGAAGTTATTAGGAGAAAGAGTTGCCCTGAGGTTTATTTTTCTTTATGGTCTTGGTGATGAATTGACCCCTGATGATCAATTCTGTTCATTAATATTCTCTGACATTTTATAACCCTCGCACATATTTTGCCACCAGATTGGGGATCCAGTGGAAAAAATATGGAATGCTGACATTAAGCCAGGTATAGTATGAGAGAGCCTTTCGTGTATGGAACTCTTCAATAATGCTGTGACCTAGATATTATCTCAAATTCACAGTCTGGGCCAGGTGCGGTGGTTCACGCCTGTAATTCTAGCACTCTAGGAGACCAAAGTGGGTGGATTGCTGGAGCTCAGGAGTTGGAGACCAACGCCAGGAAGAGCTAGACCCATCTCTACTAAAAATAGAAAAATTAGCAGGGTGTAGTGGCACACACCTGTAGGCAGCTACTTGGGAGGCTGAGGCAAGGGGATCGCTTCAGCCCAAGAGTTTGAAGTTGCTGTAAGCTGTGATGACATGGTACTCTACCCAGGGTGACAGCTTGAGACTCTGTCTCAAATAAATTTATTTATTTAAATAAAATTAAAATACTTTTAGCCTCCAAAAAATTAACTGAGCTGTATACTGCTTATAATAAATGCACATATTGGAGAGGTATGCCATATAGAACAAAGGAGGTGATGGATTCTCTGTGATGGGATCCTAGCCCAGAGCTAGAGTATTGATCAGCGTGGAGCCCTATGGTATGACAAGGACCCAGATATGCTGGTGTACATCCAGCAGAGATGACAAGAATGAGGAGGGACCTGGAAACTTAGGTGTATGAAAGATAGCTAAGAGACTGGGAGTTGCTGAGACAGGAGAGGAGTAGATAAATGGAAAGCATGACAGGAACATTCAGGCCTTTGAAGGGTTTAGGGCAGAAGAATTGGTTGTGTTCTGTGTGGCCTTATAGACCAGGACTGGAGCTGTAGAGGGAAGCTACAAAAGGCAGATTCGGCTCCATGTAAGGAAAAACCTGTTCAAGGTGAAAAGTCTGCCTTATAAGGAGTGAGCTGTATATGTGTATAGGTATGCAAGCAGAATCTGCATCAGGGGTATGAAGCAAGAGAAAAGGAATGAAGAGCAGAGAATAAGAGTGGGACAAACACCAAAAAAAAAAAAAAAGAGAGAGAGAAAAGAAGAAAAAAGTGAGGCAGAGGTACAAGAAAGAAGGAGAAGAGGTGACTGAGATGCAGTTTTCAGAGTATAGGGTAAGTCATTGCAAACACAGGGTGCCTTTTCAGATCTTCATTAGCATTATCCCGAAACACCAGCAGATGGTGATATTACCCCAGGAAAGGAAGGCTGCTTCCCTTCCTTCTCCCCTGACTTTAAAAATCAACTTTTTTTGCCAGGCACGGTGGCTCACACCTGTAATCCTAACACTTTGGGAGGCCGAGGCAAGTGGACTGCTTGAGCTTAGGAGTTTGAGACCAGCCTGAGCAAAAGCAAGACCCCCGTCTCTACTGAATATAGAAAAACTAGCCAGGTGTAGCCTCGATAGTCCTAGCTACTCAGGAGGCTGAGGCAAGAGGATCTCTCAAGCCCAAGAGTTTGAGGTTGCTGTGAGCTATGATGCTATGGCACTCTACCTAGAGTGACTGAGTGAGACTGTCTCAAAAAAAAAAAAAACCAATTGTTTCTTTCCTGAAAAATCATGCTAAGAGAGAATGTCCATGACTCTGAATTCCCAAACTAAATTTTCTTTTCCCTTTTTTTGTTGTTGAGACAGAGTCTCACTATGTTGCCCTTGGTAGAGTGCTGTGGTGTCACAGCTCACAGCAACTTCAAACTCTTGGGCTTAAGTGATTCTCTTGCCTCAGCTTCCTGAGTAGCTACAGGTGCCTCCCTAATTTTTCATATTTTTTTGCAGTTTTTGGCAGGAACAGGGTTTGAACCTGCCAAACCTCCTGTATATGGGGCTGGTGCCCTACTCCTTGAGCCACAGGCGCCACCCAACCCCGGGCTATTTTTTTGTTGCAGTTGTCATTGTTGGTAACTGGCCTGGGCCTGGCTCGAACCCACCAACCAGTCTTGGTGCATGTGGCTGGTGCCGTAACCACTGTGCTACAGGCATTGAGCCTTCCAAACTAAATTTTCAAACACTTTATGGTAAATTCTGCCTGTGATTATCCATTATTTTTATTTTTATTTATTTATTTATTTTGTCCATGGCTGGGTTTGAAACCATCACCTCAGGCATATGGGGCTGGTGCCCTACCCTTTGGAGCCACAGGCACTGCCCGATTATCCATTATTTTAATCTAGAAAAGGCCAGCACAGATTTTTGCATTTTGATCACTGCCTATGTAGGGCTCCCTCCGTCCTGCCTTATCCCAGTTACATATGCATGTATGTATATGTATATGGTGTATGTAAGTGTATGTTTTAAATCACTGTTAAATAATTAAACAACATACGGGGGCATACTATGGTCCCCTTACCAGCCACCTCACTGTTGACACTTTGCTCACCTAAATAGAATCTCTATCACTTTGGATTCTTGCCAGTGGTAATTCTGGGAGTTTTTGCTCTCCATAGGTGTGTGTTACACTTTACTGCTTTACCTAGGTACAAAGCAGCCAATTCTGGGGATTTTCACAGACTGTTTGGCAAAGATGTTCCTTAAAATCAGTCTCGTGCAACAGTGCTCCCCAAATTTCAAGTGCGCATGAATCACCTGCCAATTCTGCCTCAGAAGATTTGACAGGGCTGGAGAGAATGCATTTCTAACAAGCTCCCAGGTGATGCAGATGCTGCTGTTTTCACAGACCACATTTTGTGTAGCCCAGCCATACTATGTATATGTATGTTGATTTTTAAATTATTTATCAAAAATGATCATGGCCCCTATATATGAGGGGCCAAGACACTTCTCTCAAGAACTTGTCATTTTGTTCCTTATAGCTTTATCACCCCTTAACTTTGATTCAACTGGTCATACTTTCATTCAGCCAATCAACATTTACAAAGTCTATTATGTATAAACTCTGTTGATTTTAACTGACATCACTAAGCATCTTTGGTTATAGTCCCGGTGCTAGGTAGGCTTCCAAGATTAGTGATGATTCAGGCTTGTTCCTCGCCTTGTCACTCATTCACTCCACATTTGTTGACAATCTATTATGTCCAGGCACTTTTCCAGGAGCCAGAGATACAGCAGTTAACAAAACAAACATAATTTGTTTATTTATTGTTTAATCTCAACATTGTTTACTGTTAACCCTAAATAAGTTTAGTGAGAAAAAAGATCAATGGGGGAGACAAATAATTACACTGTTAAGTTCTTTTTCTTTTTTATCCTTTTTCCTTCCTGAACATTTCAATTCAAGTCTTTAGGTGGAGTCTGGAGTCCAGTAAGGTTGCCTTCCAGAGGAAGAGCTATGACAGCTAAACAAAACTTGTGATTCTTGACAGGCTCTTTTTGCTATAAAAACATTGGAGGCCTGGTACATTGGCTCATGCCTGTAATCCTAGTACTTTGGGGTGCTGATGAGAGAGGATCATTTGAGCCCAGGAGTTCAAGACCAGCCTGAGTAAAAGTGAAACCCTGTTTCTACAAAAAAATAGAAAAGTTAGCTGGGCATGGTGGTGTGTGCCTGTAATCCCAGCTATTCAGGAGGCTGAGGGGGTAGGATTGCTTGAGCCCAGGAGTTTGAGATTGCAGTGAGCTATGATGAGGTCACTGCACTCCAGCCTGGGTGATAGAGCTAGATTCTGTCTCAAAAAACAAAACAAAACAAAAACAAAAAAATTACTGGCACAATTAGTGAATTTACATGGGGTGTGATATATCAATGTTAATTTTCTGTTTTTGATGGCTGTATTGTAGTTACTTAGGGAATGTTTCTGTCTGTATGAACTACTGTAGTCTTCAGGGGTAATGGTATACCAGGTTGACAACTTACTCTAAATGGTTCATGGCAAAAAAATTCTTTGCATAGTACTTCCAATGTTTCTATAAATTTGAAATTAGGTAATTAGAAAAAGTGCGGCAACCGAGGCGGGTGGATTGCCTGAGCTCATGAGTCTGAGCCCAGCTTGAGCAAGAGCGAGACCCTCTCTAAAAATAGCCGGGTGTTGTGGTGGGTGCCAGTAACCCCAGCTACTTGGGAGGCTGAGGCAAGAGAATCTCTTGAGCCCATGAGTTTGAGGTTGCTGTGAGCTGTGACGCTACGGCACTCTACCTAGGGTGACAAAGTCAGACTTTTGTCTAAAAAAAAGAAAAAAGAAAAAAGAACCTGCAGGTTTTTGGAGCATTTTGAGTGTTGGGGGTCAGGAAACGGAGGGGAAGGGAAATTGATTTGGTAAACAGAGGTAAGCCAACCCCAGTTCTTGCCCTTCATCTGTATGCCCTTTAGACTAGACAGAAGGTGCCCCGGCCTGGGATCATAAAGGCCTGTTTTTGCCCTCCTCCTGTTCTAACTCAAAAGGGTCGAATCCGCAGGGACAAAAGGACACGTTCATCAGCTAGGATTCTCCTCTTCTAGCCCACTCCAGAACCCTCCTTCCAAAAGCTCTGAGCTTGGTGGGTTTCTCTCCCTGGTCCGTCCTCTCAGGGTTGATTGAGCCACAGGTTTGTGCACGCTTCAGCCCCAGAAGAGAACGTGGCAAGGAGCTGTTTGCTGGCTGTGGATGGAGGCGGACTTAAAGCTGGATGCCCACGTGAGTTAGGGCTCAAGGAGTTTTTGTCAGAGAATTCTAAATTTGAAGTTGGACTTTCAGGTGTTGGAAAAATACGTATGTCACGGTAGGAGAGAGATGATATTCTGTTCGTGCTCAGTATAGCAGGGACAGAAGGCCCACTGCAAGATTAGGCTGAAGCCACATGACCTTTCGGGTTTGGGGCTTTAATTCCACCAAACTGTCAAATCTCTGGCGAGCGCCGGGACAAGCAGGTTTTGCGCCTTTGAGAGACCAGGGAGGGGCGTGGCACCAAGTGGGCGGAGACCGCGCCTGCAGCGAGAAGGGGTGGGGACAGCAGGTTTAGGGCGTGGGGGCGGAGTCTCGCGCCCCGGGCACTCTGGGCGGTGCCCGGCGGGATCACGCCCCTTCCGGCTTGTCCTGCGTCCTGGGCTTAGGCGTGCTTTCTGGAGCTGGTGGCTGCAGCTGTTAACTCCTGCGAATTGGCGGCCAATCGGACGAGATGGCGGCAGAAGTGTTGCCGAGTGCGAGGTGGCTGTATTGTGGGGAGCCCGAAGAGAGCCAGAGAGCTGTACTGGGTAAAGACCGCGGAGCTGGAGTTCCTCGTAACCCTCCGCTTTTCCGCTTCTGCTGTTCTCCCGCCCTCGGTTAAGTCTCCTTACCCAGCTAGGCCAAGACCCCCTCTCGTCTCCACCACTACCTTCGGCTCGACCAGGGCTCCCCTGTCCAACTGCCATCTTTCTTTCACTACCTCCCAGCTGGATGAAGACATCCCAATCAACTCCTCCCCCGACCCAGGGCTGTGCCCAGGACCCTGACATCCGCTCACCACCAGATCTCCTCCCTGTCCCGTTTCCCTCTGTCTCTTTAGGTCTGGACCAGGGCTCCTCTGTCGGCCTCATCCCCCCTCCCGCCTCTTCCCCTCCCTTCCTCTCCTGCCACAGCCCCTCCCCTCCTGTCACAGCCCTTCCTCAGGCTTCCCCCCACCTTCCCATCTCCTCTTCCCAACATGCTCAGAACCTACTTCATCCTCCTTTAGGTCAAGGCCCTGAGCTTCCTTGCCCTCTCCATTACAACGGTCACTGCAGTTTCTCCCCACAATAACTTTGGGTCCTTCTGCCCTCATCTTATTCTTGGGCCGCACTCTTACAGTTCAGTTCTCCAATGGGAAGCTGCAGAATCCAGGCAACATGCGCTTTACCTTATACAAGAGCGACGACTCCAAAAACCCCAGGAGGAGAAATCAGCGGATCCTGGTAAGTGCTCTAGTTGCCTCCACGCTGGGGGTTTCAGTAGGCCCCATGGGTGTGGTTGGATGTGGGAGAGAGTGAGGAGGCAAAAAGGAGCAGCTCCGGGTGTGGGACTGGTTCCATACAGAGTTAGTACTTTTGGTGAAGTGATGACCTGTCATTCATTTGTTCTTTGAACAAGCATCTACTGAATACCCATTGCATCCCTGTGTAGTTAACTGCCAGAGAAACAGACCTGGCCCCAAGTCAGACCTGCCAAATCAGACTTGGTTCCCCTCTGAGGAAGTTCATACTCTAGAGTAGGGTTTCTCAACCTCACACTAGGGGCATTTGGAGCCAGATAATTCTTTATTTTGAGTGACAGTCCTGCATCACAGGATGTTTAGCAGAATCCCTAGATGCTAGTAACACTGGCATGGATTTCCTTGGGTTGAAAAACTTCATAGAGGATAAAACTGATCATGAGGCACACTTACACAGTAGACAAAGGTCAGAGGCCATGTGGAGGGAGTACAGGGCAGAATGAGGTCAGTAGGAGGAGAGGACTCTCCTTACTGGAATGCCATCCTTGGGCAAGGTCCGTTGGAACTGAGCCCTGATGGATGGAGGGAGGGCTTAACAGCTGAGATTTGGTGTTCCAAGTGAAGAAGATGGGAAGAACAAACACAGGAAAGCAGGAAGATTGGCTGTGACCAGGAAGTCAATCAGCCATTTCCTAGTCCTGGGAGTATATACAGAACAGCTTTGGTAGAGGTGGGCCCAGAGGATCAAGGGATTGGACTTTGGGCCAAGGAGATTGCTTGCAGAATCATTTTGTTGCATACCTGTAAGTGCCCAAGCCCACGGCCTCTCTTTGAAGTCCTGTGATGCAACTCCTCTAAGAACTTACCATATCAGTGAGAAGCCAGCACCATCTGAAGCTTCCCTTTCGAAAGCCTTCTTGCCTTTCCTCCATCCCTTAGAGATGGTGGAGCTAGACCATCTCCCAGAGGCTCTGTAATTCCAATCTGTATAGTTCTGGATTCTAAAGCTTCTGCAGTATAGAAAAATGAGACAATGCTTATACCTTTCAACATGGGTTATAAATGAAGTGTTCCCCTCTCTATATTTTAGGCAGCTGAAACAGACAGACTTTCCTATGTGGGAAATAATTTTGGGACTGGAGCCCTGAAATGCAACACTCTATGCAGGTGATTATTGGGGAGGGTCAGCGGAATGGGTGATGGGAAGGGGATGGCACTGGCACTGCTGCTTTTGGTCTATTTTAGAGGCAGTGGGAGGGAGGAACGTAGGGGGGCTTACTAGATCTCTCTGTTCCTAGATCTTGGGGGCCTTGCCCAGTCTGTAAACATTTTAGAAGGGAAAGGGGATTTATATTTGTTGAATTTCCTAAAAAACTCATTTAGTTGCAACTTTATAACTATCTTATTCCAAAAGGCAGCTCTCTCCACTAGTTTGGAATGTGTGAACAGTAGGTCGAAGCTTGCTTGAAGTTTGTCTTGGAACTAATTATAGGAAAAGAATTTGGTAGTGTGGAAGGCTCTGGACTGGGAACGAGGAGCCTGGGGTTTCCATCCGGCTGTGCCGCTGCTTGACTGAGTGACTTTGGGCAACTCTGCCTGTCACTAACCCTGGGTCTCCTCCTCTGCACAGTAGAGACTGCCTAGCTTGAACTATCTGTAACCCTCAGGGACTATCAACACCACGTCCTCCCCTCACGAAGATGTTCTAGTTCAGATTGGTCCTCTCCTCCATTTACTTGAATTTGCCTCCATACAAATTATGTATGCAGTAAATTCTAGTATAATTCCAAATTCTTATACCCCCAAAGAGTTTCCCATTATGGAGTAGCAGTGAATCCAAATGTGATCAGCTACCAGAATCACTTGGTAGCTTTTTTTTCCAGAACCGCCTCCTGTCCCTTCCCCTCCTTTTCCCTCTCCGTGCTAGAATTGCTGCTGTAGGGGATTATTGTTACCCACAGCAAGCAATGGGTTCCTCAGGTATGTTGGGCCTGAGAGAAATTGAGAACTTTTGAACAGGAAAGGAAGTTGTCTAAACAATACTTTTGAATAATCCATTGTCACTGGTATTGTTCCTTCTTTATTCAGGCACTTTGTAGGAATTTTGAACAAGACCTCTGGCCAAATGGAAGTGTATGATGCGGAACTGTTCAACATGCAGCCACTATTTTCAGGTAGGTCCTAGTCAGGAATGCTGACAGAAACCACTGCGTGTTTTCAGTTTGAGGTTTGTAAAACACATGTTGTAGTTGTTATCCCCCCGCCCCCAAAAGAATGCCTTTCTGTTAGTTTTCTTTTTCTTTTATTTGAAAAAGTTTTAGAGTTTGTTATATCCAATAAATGTTTATTGATGACGTACTATGAACCAGGAACCAATCTAGGGGCTGAAGATGTCACAGTAAGCAAGACAAACACAGATCCTGTCCCTACTGTGTTTATAGTTTCTTGAGATCAGAAACTCAGTTAAGGTAGGCAGTGATCGGAGCAGAATATTACAGTACATTTCTGATGTCAAATTCTTCTCCCTCAAAGGCTTTGCTTAATATTTTTTCTTAGACAGTCTTGCTCTGTCACTTAGGCTAGAGTGCAATGTCATAATCATAGTTAACTACAACCTTGAATTCTTGAATTTTGGGCTTAAGTAGTCCTCTGCCTTAGCATTCCCTATAGTTAGGACCACATGCACATGGCACCACATTTTTTGTAGAGGTCAGCTCTTATTTCATTGACCACTCTGGACTCAGAACTCCTGGCCTCAAGCCATCATCCTACCTAAGCTTCCCTAAGTGTTGGGATTATAGGTCTGAGCCACCTATAGCTCAGCTAATTACATCTACATCATCCTCCAAATGCCTAGCTAATTACATCTACATCATCCTCCAAATATTCTGCTAACTTCTAGGGAGACAAGGAAAATTGCTTATTTTATTTTATTTTTTTTGAGACAGAGCCTCAAGCTGTCCCCCTGGGTAGAGTGCTGTGGCATCACAGCTCACAGCAACCTCCAACTCCTGGGCGCAAGTGAGTCTCCTGCCTCAGCCTCCCAAGTAGCTGGGACCACAGGCGCCCGCCACAATGCCTGGCTATTTTTTGGTTGCAGCCGTCATTGTTGTTTGGTGGGCCTGGGCTGGATTCGAACCCATCACCTTAGGTGTATGTGGCTGGCGCCTTAGCCACTTGAGCCACAGGCGCCGAGCCTGTTTATTTGTTGTTTAAACACATTTTTGTTTTTATATGTAAGCAGTTTGTAAACTTTGATTTATTCTAGCTAGCAAGCCTACATACTCAGCATTTATATTGGGTTGTTGCTATGTGCTAGTCACTGTTCTAAGCACTTTTGATGTACAACATCACCTGCAACCCTCTGGAGTATTCACTGATATTCCTTTTATACTGATAAAACTGGTGCAGCAGTTAAGTGACTTTATCAGAGTGGATGTCTGGGATAACTCAAGCGAGCCCACTTTGGAGCTTGTGCTCGTGTCCACTCAATTATACTGCCCCTTATTTGAGTACATTATGGAGGATTAGAGAGCATCATGGAAGTAATACATAACCTCATGTTTGTGCCTACTTTTAGGTCTTATGCCAGGAGAGCAAAACTTTACTGGAAAGAGCTGAGAACTTGGTTTCTAATCTTAACTCTGCCACAGCCTGGTGAATTGACTTGGGGCAGGTCATTTCACCTTTTTCTTTATTTGTAAAACTTGGGGCAGGTCATTTCACAGTTTTCCTTTATTGGTAAAATGAAAAGGTTGGACCATGTGCCCCCTTCATTTGACTTCCTAATCTGTACTCCAAATTCTAAATATTAAATGCTCATGGTCAAGTGTGGTGGAAAACTAGCCAGGTACTCACCTGTATTCCCAGCTACTTGGGAGACTGAGGCAGAAGGATCACTGGAGCCCAGGAGATTGAGGTTGCAGTGAGTTATGATGCCTTTGCATTCTATCCTGAGCAGCAGAGCAAGAACCTGTCTCCAAAAAAGAAAATGTTCACAATATACACTCATAGTAGGCTCAGGGAAGTCCTATAGCAAAGAAATCTATTTTTTTTTTTTTTTTTTGGCTAACTGTTAACACGATTTGTAGGCCTTATAGTTTGCTTTCTTCCCCCTCTCTGTTTCTTTGTGTTTTGACAGATGAATCAGTTGAGACTGAACAGACACTAGACAGCCAGACAAAAACTTTCAGAGAAAAGGTAAGTATGACGTAGAACTAAGATGTGGGACCTTAAGCAAGTTCCTTCTGGGCCTTGGGTTTCTCCATCAGTAAAATGGGCTTAGTGAACTCAAAGACTGTTTACAACTAAACATCAGTAAAATGAAAAGCCTTTATGAGAATCAAGGCTGGTAACTGTGGCCTACCTGTTACCATTCTCCCATCCTATACCCATAACAAACACTGGTAAGAGATTTTCCCAGCACATTTAGTTTGTGGTTTTCTGGACAGTTTGTGTCTGCAGAAGCTTTCTTGGTCTTACAGAGAGCAGTTCTGCCCCCATTTTGCGTAGCTGAGGGTGGCTCTGTGCCAATATTTGGAATCCATCTTCTGAACTAATAAAGGGATAGCATAACAGCTATTTTTAGGACTTAGTTTGTTGCTGAAAATATTGGTCATAGCCTGAAAACTTTCACATTAAAACAAAGAAAACTTTCTTTTTTTTGAGATAGAATCTTGCTCTGTTGCCTTGGCTAGAGTATAGTGGTGGTATTATAGCTCACTGTAACTATAAACTCCTGGGGTCAAGTGGTCCTCCTGTTTCAGCCTCCTAAGTAGCTGGAACTACAGGTATGTGCCACCATGCCTTGCTATTTTTTCTATTTTTTGTAGAGATGGGATTTCACTTTTGCTCAGGCTGGTCTAGAACTCCTATGCTCAAATGTTCTTCCTTCCTCTGCCTCCCAGAATGCTAGGATTACAGGTGTAAGCCATCATGCCTGGTCCAACTTGAGGACTTTTAATGCAGAACTTTCCTACAAAGGTTGGCTCACTCTAGAACTGCAAATTGATTGAATTTCTGGTGCTACTGGAGCACTGTATTGAGAGGGGGTGTGAGGCTCCATCTAGCTCAGAGGGAAGGAGCTAGTAATCTCTTGTCAGTGTTTGTTATGGGTGTAGGATGGGAGAATGGTAACTTGTGGAGCACAGTTACCAGCCTTGATTCCCATAAAGTTTTTTCATTTTATTGATGGAGATGCCATTTAGTTGTAAATAGTTCTTTACAGTTTATAAATTAAATTAAGTACTTCAAATCTGTTAATAACATTTGATGCTTATAACAGCCCTCTGAAGTGATGAGGTAGGACTCAGTCTTATTTACAGGTGATGGCTCAGGGATGTTGTCAGTTTTGCTGTTGTTACACAGCTAGGAGTAGCAGGGCCCTCCATTCTGTCCCTAATAACCAGACTTGTCTCTTGCACAGATGGATTCTTGTATTGAAGCCTTTGGTACCACCAAACAGAAGCGAGCGCTGAACTCCAGAAGAATGAACAGGGTTGGCAATGAATCTTTGAATCTTGCAGTAGCTAAAGCTGCAGAGAATATCATTGATACAAAGGGTGTGACTGGTAAGCAGTTGGAACTTGGGCTTTCCAGTTGCCCATAGTGACAGCTTTCTCTTCTGAGATCTTTTACTTACCCCACAGATGGGAGTGAGGACTCAATTCCTTCTTGCTTGTTGTGGAGGACCTTCTCAGGGACAGACTTTGGCAGAAGAAAGGAACATCTGATATGGCCCTGCCCTCAGTGACTTCACAATTAAGTAGAGGAGACAGTCAAAGAGTGGACATGTGCATGTCATGTTCTGGGTGCCCAGGGTCGTAACCTGCAGGGCTCAGAGGAGGGAGAAGGTCTCCAGTCTCTTTGTGAGGCACAGGGAGGCTTTGGACAAAAAAGCTGATATGATGATGATGATAGAACAGAGCCTCTAGACATGACATCTTACTTTGGGGTTGGTGGATCTTTTTCTGGTCTTCAGTACCTGGAGTATTTTTTTTTTTTTTTTTTTTTGAGGCAGAGCTTTGTTATGTTGCCCTTGGTAGAGTGCTGTAACGTGACAGCTCACAGCAATCTCAAACTCTTGGGCTTAAGCAATTCTCTTGTCTCAGGATTCCCATGTAGCTGGGACTACAGGTACCTGCCACAATGCCCAGCTATTTTTTTTGTTGCAGTTGTCGTTGTTTTAGCAGGCCCAGGCTGGGTTCGAACCCTCCATCCTCAGTGCATGTGCTGTGGGTGCTGAGCTAGCACCTTAAGTATTTAATTGTATTATTTAAAAATGTATCTATTGTAGGCTGGGCACAGTGGCTCATGCCTGTAATCCTAGCACTTTGGGAAGCCAAGACAGGTAGATTGCTTGAGCTCAGGAGTTTGAGACCAGCTTGAACAAGAGTGAGACTCCTAGCTCACTGTAGAGCTAGAAAAACTAGAAAATAGAAATAGAGAAATAGAAAAACCAGCTGGGTGTTGTGGCAGGTGCCTATAGTCCCAGTGAATTGGAGGCTGAGGCAAGGGATCTCTGGAACCCGAGTTTGAGGTTGTTGTGAGCTATGATACCATGGCACTTTACCCAGGGAAACAGAGTAGGAATTTATTATTCAAATATGTTACAAGAGCTTAAGAGAAAGTTTGCATAGGCTGTTTTTCTATTAAGAATGGAATTCTATGGGCAGCTCCTGTGGCTCAAAGGAGTAGGGCGCTGGCCCCATATGCCAGAGGTGGTGGGTTCAAACCCAGCCCTGGCTAAAAACTGCAAAAAAAAAGAATGGAATTCTAGGCTTGGTGCCTATGGCTCAAGGGGCTAAGGTGCCAGCCACATACACCTAAGGTGGCAGGTTCGAATCCAGCCCAGGCCTTCCAAACAACAATGATGGCTGCAACCAAAAATAGCCAGGCATTGTGGCGGGTGCCTCTGATCCCAGCTACTTGGGAGGCTGAGGCAGGAGACTTGCTTGAGCCCAGGAGTTGGAAGTTGCTGTGAGCTGTGATACCATGGCACTCTACCCAGGGGGACAGCTTGAGGTTCTGTCTCAAAAAAAAAAAAAAAAAAAGAATGGAATTCTAGGGCAGTGCTGGGGTAGGGCCCTGGCCAAATAAACAGAGGCCCAGGACCAGCTAAAACAATGACAACTGCAACAACAACAAAAAAATAGCTGGGTGTTGTGGCGGGTACCTGTAGTCCCAGTTACTTGGCAGGCTGAGGCAGGAGAATCTAGAGCCCAAGAGTTTGAGGTTGCCGCAAGCTATGATGCCATGACACTCAACCCAGGGTGATAGCTTGCGATTCTCTTTCAAAAAAAAAAAAAAAGAATGGAATTCTACCCAGGCACAGTGGCTCATGCCTGTAATCTTAGCATTCCCGAGGCTAGTGGATGGCTGGATTGTTTGAGCTCACGAGTTTGAAACCAGTCTAACCAGGGGCGAGACCCCCGTCTCTACTGAAAGTAGAAGGTCTGAGGCAGGAGGATGGCTTCAGCCCAAGGTTGCTGTGAGCTGTGACACCATGACACTCTACTCAGGATGACAGCTTAAAGAATTTTAGTAACTTTTAGAAAATCTTTCCATATCTTTTGATTATATAATTAACTATTTTCTTATGTTTTCTTTCAGTACTTTTCACAAATTTATTTATATTTTCCTATGTTTTTTTCAGTACTTTTCACAAAGTATTTAACAGGTAGAGGTTGTCTTTTGACACATCTTAACTCAGGGAATTTTGGCATATGGTACAGATCTAATTTTTCCCCCCAAGCCTTTGCATCCAATAAATCTACTTTTGTATTTTCCAAGTGATTAACCAATTGTCCCCAGCCCCGTTCTTTCCTTTTTTTAATAAGGTGATTTTTAAAAATCATCTTCGTTATTTTGCTACGTCCTTAAAACACACAGTTGTTTTCTGCTCCATTGTGCTGATCGGGCTCTTTCCATTACAGGAGCCTGATCTTCTGGTTTGTCATCTGATAGGGCAAATTCATTCTCCACCTTCATTGTTTATTTTTCAAAAATGTATTAGCTGTTTAGGAAGCTTTTTCTTTCAGGTGATCTTAAAAATTATTTTTCCAAATTCTCTCAAAATTCCCAGTGAGATCTATATGAAGAGAATCAACATTTTTTTTTTTTTTTTTTGTCCAGGGCCAGGCTTGAACCTGCCACCTCCAGTATATGGGGCTGGCACCCTACTCCTTGAGCCACTGGCACCGCCTGAGAATCAACATCTTTACAGGATTGTATTTTCCTCTCCAGAAACGTGGAAGTAGGTCTCTCCATTTAATTATAGACATAGTTTAAATTATAGACATAGTTTTTAATTAAGTTGACTCTCAGGTATTAAAGGACATTTAAAAAAGAAAAACAGTTCAACCATATTCTTGTCATTCTACCAGGCAAACTGAGAATCTGTTTCCTTTTTCATTCTTGTCTATACTTCTTACGTGGTTAGTCTTGTAGGCTAGTTACAATTTTACAATCTGAGGGTTTTTTCACTCAATGTCTGGCAAAGATTTCTAGAAGTAAAACTATTAAAAGCTATTTTTTTTTTTTAGACAGAATCTTACTATGTAGAGTGCTGTGGTGTCACAGTTCACAGCAACCTCTAACTCTTGGGCTTAAGTGATTCTCTTGCCTCAAGCCTCCTAGTAGCTGAGATTATGGGTGCCCACCAAAACACCTGGCTATATTGTGTGTGTGTGTGTTGTTGTTATTACAGTTGTCATTATTGTTTAGCAGGCCCAGGTCGGGTTTAAACCCACCAGCCCTGGTGTATGTGGCTGGTGCCCTAACCATTAAGCTATAGGCACCAAGCCTATTAAAGGCTATTTTGAATATAACCTTTAGCTTCTCTCATATTGTGTTTGTTAGTATATCTGTCTTTCCCAACTGCAAGTTACATGAGGGGAGCCATGCACCTTCTCCGCCCTTGCTTGGTGTTTACTTCCTGAGTGAACCTGATCATCCTGGAGCAGTCAGCCTGAGGGGGAGGTCATGTCACTTTGGCAGAAGCATTCAGACTTGGGATTTCTGGACCATTTATGGTCATGTCTACAGAGCCTACAAAGTATATATTGGGGAACCAGAAACAAATGGTGATACTGACACTAATTTTTCCTTCATTGAAAAGCTCTGGTCAGTGATGCCATCCATGATGACTTGCAAGATGACTCCCTCTACCTTCCTCCCTGCCATGCCGATGCAGCCAAGCCTGAAGATGTGTATAAATTTGAAGATCGTATCCTTCTGTGGTAGAAAAGCTGCCTTATTTCACAAGTAGGGATGTGTTTTGTACATGAGTGGCACAACCAGGATCTCTGAAGGGTGTGTGTGGTCCTGTGACATTCGCAAAAGCTACATCCAAACCTTTGCAATTGCCCCACTTCTGTTGCCAGGTCAACGAGGCTTCCTCACTAACTGATAATCCCATTCTTGAGCAAGATGTGAATTGTCCACAGCTTAGATCAGGAGGTCATTCTCCACAAATAGTCATAATATTACTTTTGAGTTGGTCCATGCCCAGAGTCAGGCAGAGACCACTTTTGTAAAAGGAAGGGTTGGAATTTCACTACTTGATGGGTCAGATGGAAAATCCCTGCAATGGCTTTGTGTTGAGAATGAAGGCAGGGAACCAGCTCTGGGTTGGGAGTTTGAAAACTGGGTTTCTTACTGTGCTCTGAGATGATCTGCCCTGTGTGATCAGAACCTCAGTTTCCTCTATGTAAAATGAGGCTGCCACGGAATAATCTAGCCAGTTGGGTGTTTCCCTTTTGCTTGGATTGTGCTCTTGACCTGTAACTAGTTCTTTCTCCTGTGGAGTATGAAGCTCTTCAGAGCCCATCTGAAGCTTTCAGGAATGTCACATCAGAAGAGATACTGAAGATGATTGAAGAGAACAGGTACCGCCACTTGGGCAGATGGGGACTCTGGGAAGTCATATTGGGACACAGTCATAGACACTAAGCAGGACTTTTGGGTGTCAGTCAGTGAAGAGATATGTCTGTTTAGCATTTGAGTGTGAATGAACCAGTGTTTTCATGAATGTTTGGGCTTCCCAGAGCTGTGGGTGGCATTTAAGGGAGAGAGTTGGCCTCTGAGTGCATGGGACCTGCAACTGGGCAGAGGATGGTGAGGCCTTTCGCAGGGGTCCTCAAACTTTTTAAACAGGGGGCCAGTTCACTGTCCCTCAGACTGTTGGAGAGTCAGACTGTGGGCCCCATGACAGGACAGGCAGTGGCGGCAAAAACACCCGGTGGGCTGGATAAATGTCCTTGGCGGGTTGCATGTGGCCTGCTGGCTGTAGTTTGAGGACACCTGCCTTAGAGTCTGGGGCTGGGACTCAGAGCCAGCCTGTGCCCTCCAGTACCGTGCTAATGCTGATTGTCACTGGCCAGGCTGAAATGCTGGCTTGGGAATGGTATCCAAAAAAGTGATGGTTTTTGTGTGATATGCTAGGTCAGCTTTTCTATTTTATATAATTCAGAGATTATTTCCTCTATTCCCCTTTTGCCATTAATGTAGCTTTTCTTTCATGATGGTAGGCTTTCTTGCTTTCGAATCTTTTTATTTTCTGGGTAGAGTGCTATGGCATCACAGCTCACAGCAACCTCCAACTCCTGGGCTCAAGCCATTCTCCTGCCTCCACCTCCCATGTAGCTAGGACTGCAGGTGCCTGCGACAATGCCCAGCATTTTTTTTTTTTTTTTTTTTTTGGTTGCAGCTGTCATTGTTGTTTGGTGGGCTCGGGCTGGATTTGAACCCGCCAGCTTAGGTGTATGTGGCTGGTTCCTTAGTTGCTTGAGCCACAGGCACTGAGCCTTGCTTTTGAATTTTTTCCTTTTATCATTTCATCTTAAAAAAATAGTTGTCAACCTCTCTTGGTTCCTCCAATTTTGTTTTGAAGTTTTACTGGTTTGTGAAATCTAGAGCCTCTTGGAAAGTGCTTCTTTTTTTGTCCCTCCAAAGATCCATTTCTAAAAAAGATCTCATTACTAGTTATTAGTTGTCTTAATGTGATTGAGACTCCAGGACAGATGTAGGAATGAGCCATGGGCTGCAAGTCTGAGAACTGAGTCTCTGAGCTCTGCCCTGATGTGCTGAAGATCTTCCCCCATCTGTGCAATGAGGCTGCTTTGAGATAGTCTCGAAGAGCTTTTTATTTCTTCAAGTCCAGGAACTTAGTAGTAAAATAATAGCAAACAGTGATTGAGCTTTTACTTTGTGCCAAGCAGTGTATATACTTGTGTTCTCTCTCTCTCTCTTTTTTTAAGATTGGGTATTACTCTGTCATCTAAGCCGGAGTACAGTAGCTTGATCATAATTCATTACAACTTGAACTTCTGGGCTTAAGCAATCTTTCCACCTCAGCTTCCCAAGTTACTGGGACTATAGGCTCATACCATCATGCCCAGATAATTTATTTTTTTCTTTTTTGTAAAGATGAGGTCTTGTTATGTGGCCAAGGCTGGTCTTAAACACCTAGCCTTTAGTGACCCTCCTGCCTTGGCCTCCTGAAGTGCAGGGATTACAGGGATGAGGCATAGCATCTAGTCTGCATTGTCTCTTAGTCCAGTAAAAGTTCTCAGGAGGAGAGCACTGGTACCATTATTAGCGCCAGTTTATAGGTGAAGAAGCCAGGGTGTGGAAACATGGAGAAAACTTGCCCAAGCCATGAAATGGCAGAGAAGGGATTCAAACTCAGGCATTCTGACTCCAGAGACTATACTCCTGACCACTAAACCAGGGGCCAGCAAATTATAACCAGTTTGCTAGGTCTGTCCTGCTGTCTCTCCGGAGTGTCCAGCCTGTAGCCTGTGGGCTGCACAGAGATTATATGAAAATTTTTTTACGTCTCAATGGTGGTGGATATAATGAAAATTATGTACAGACCTTTTTTTAACTCATCAGCTTTCATTAGTTGTATATTTAATGTGTGACCCAAGACAACTCTTATTCTTCTAGTATGACACAGAGAAGCCAAAAGATTGGATGCCCCTGGCTATAAGTCAGGCTTTATTGGAACACAGCCCTATTCTCTTACTTAAATAGTATCTATGGCTGTTTTTCCACTAAACCTCTGAGTGGAGTAGTTAGAGCAGAGGTTGTATGACCTGCAAAGCCTAAAATATTTATTCTCTAGCCCTTGGGGGCATACTATTCTCATTGTGAGTTATCTATCCCAGACACACAATGACTCCCTTTCCCTTTCTCTCAGCCACTGCTCCTTTGTCATAGAAGCACTGAAATCTTTGCCATCAAACGAGGAGAGCCGAGACCGGCAGGCCCGATGCATATGGTTTCTGGATACCCTCATCAAATTTCGAACTCAGAGAGTGATTAAGCGGAAAAGTAAGCCTGCGGCAGACATTTTATTCTAGTTATTTCCAGTCTGTTATTTGTCTATAATTCTTAGATGAGCTTTAATGAGAGAAGAAAATGGAACTATCTAAGTTTTAAACTGAACAGTGGTGAGATTGCTATTGGTACTGCTGTCAAGTTCTTTTTTCTCTTTGGAATGGTTTACTCATCTGAAAATGGGGACAAGTTGGATTATATGATTGCTCAGGGCCATTCCAGAGCTAACAGTCACTACTTCTTTTCTGTTAGGCAAAGTATAGTGTCCAGGTCAAATCAAATGAAAACTTTTGACTGTTAGAACAAACATAAGTTTATATATACATGGTATACATTGCTCATGAAGGCTCGTGGCAGGTTTGTGTTGTGTTAGCTACTGGCTAGCAGAGGAGAGAGTCCATTTCTGATGGTTACCCCAGTGTCACCTGTAGCTAGGGCCATTTGTGGCTGTCGTTCATATCCACCCAGTGTCGGAACCCAGCAGGAGACATCTGTGGTTTTAGGCACAGCATGTATTCAGTCATTGTTATTCTGATTCCCAAGAGGTTATATTCATATTTTTCAGTATAGTTAATTGGTTAATGATAGGGACACACATTGTTAGTGTATACTTACACAAACCTAGATGGTATACCTACAGTACACCTAGGCCATATGGTATACCCTATTGTTCCAAGGCTACAACCTCTCCAGTATGTTACTGTCCTGAATACCTTAGGTGAGCAGTTTTCAACCTGTGGGTCGAAACTCACAGGAACTGTATTAAATGGCCGTGGCATTAGGAAGGTTGAGAACCACTGCTGTAGGCAATTGTGACACAATGGTAAGTGCTTGTGTATTTAACCATGTCTAAGTAAGAGCACAGGAAAAATATGGGACCACGATCAAACCTGCAGTCTGATGTTGACTGAAACGGCACAGGACTGTATCTGCTAGTTCTCATCCACACATTTAACTCTCTTTCTCTCTGGGCTTTCTGCACAATTATTTCTTTTCTAACGTCTTAGTAATTCTGTGTCCTTGGTCTCATTTAAGTGCTGTTTATTTCCTGTCGCTACAGCATCACAAATGTCTGTTTGCACCTACAATCTGCAGGCTGAAACACACTTGAGCATATTTTCATTTTGAAGCAGCTGTTCTATTTCATGGGCCCCTGCTTCTCCTACTACCTGGTCTGTTCGTGACCATGGCCCAGCTGTTGGCCTCTTCTCCCAGCTCATGGTTGAAGCGTGGCTAAGTGTTTTGAGAGAAAATGATCAAACTCAGCTTTCTGTTGTAGGTGCCCTGGGACCTGCAGTGCCACACATCATCAACACCAAGCTGCTGAAGCACTTCACCTGCCTGACTTACAACAATGGCAGGTCGGGGGCTGATTTCTGGGGACTTTGTCTGTGAATGAGCAGTTCACAGGTGCGGGTTGAGGGTGAGGATTAGGGGCTCAGGTTGTATGTCCCCAGAGATGTGGTGCTGAAGATATCATTGCCTTTGGAAGGAGCTCTGGGTCCAGCAAGTTTCAGAAATACTATATAGTACATACTCTGTCCCCTCTTGGAAAAGTTCACACTATCTTTTGGGAATAGTGTGAAGTGTTAAGATTTGCTCAAAGAACCTTTCCTGATGGCCAAAAAAACTAGTGTTTTATGGAAAGACAGCCTTGTAGGAAAAAGTAGGCCAGGGTGATGACTTTGGGGAATGACCCCCAAACAGCGTCTTGGGCTTCCTTTCTGCCATTTGCTTGGAGTGTTTTTCCTGCTTCTGACTATTTCTAGATGTATCATCAGCAACTGAGTTTGGAATGATGGTTTTCCCAGCAGTCTTCTGGGCAGGCAGTGACAGATTCAGAGGGCCTTCGCCAATGCGAGACTCTGATGGTGCCTGGGGAGAGTGCTTTCTCTGTCCCACTTGGAGGGAAGCACTGGAGTTAGCACACTATGCCATTGTGTGTGAGAGTTGGGTACCTTAGAAAGAACAAAGAAAGTTGCCCAAATTCCTTTTCCTTCCTCAAATTAGGAAGACATTGAGTGCATATGGGAACAGGCTTCGATGTTTTTATTTTACTTTGGGGGAAATTTTCTTGGAGTTTAATTTTGTTTCTCCTTTACTGTCGCTGATTTTGCAGTTTGCGTAACTTAATTTCGGATTCTATGAAGGCGAAGATTACTGCGTATGTGATCATACTTGCCTTGCACATAAGCAGCTTCCAGATTGACCTGACGATGTTACAGAGGGACTTAAAGCTCAGTGAGAGAAGGTGAGCACACAGAATAAAAAGCTCCCTGTAGGGTGCCTTGATGTATTTCTGTGCCATGGGGGATGTTCAATATGGGAAAAACTTAGGACCAGAGGACAATTTTTTTTTTTTTTTTTGAGACAGAGCCTCAAGCTGTCCCCCTGGGTAGAGTGCCGTGGCATTACAGCTCACAGCAACCTCCAACTCCTGGGCTCAAGCGAGTCTCCTGCCTCTGCCTCCCAAGTAGCTGGGACCACA
>CAUYTI010155921.1:0-12276 GCA_963575145.1 Galago senegalensis | reverse complement strand
CAATAACTGAGAAAATGACATGAAGGCTGTGTTGACCAGTTTGATGGAAGTATTTCAGAATGCATGTGAAAACCCCACACTGTACCCCAGAAGTGCATTAATGTACATAATTAACATTCAATTAAAAAAAATTAAAAAAAAATTAAGAGCAATAATGGCTCAAAAGGGTAAGGCGCTGGCCCCATATGCGGGAGGTGGCAGGTTCAAACCCAGCCCTGCCCACCTCCCCCTCAAAAATTTAAGAGCAATCTTACAACTTCCCATAAACTCTCAAATCTTTAGAACTATAGTATTTAAGTAGCCACTAGCCACATGTGGCTCTTTAAGTACATTAAAATTAAACCTATCAGTGTTTGGAATTCAATTCCTCAGTTACATCAGCTATACTGTTAAATACTCAAATCACATGCAGTTGGTGGCCATCACACTGGTCAATGTACATTACAGAACATTTCCATTAAAGAAAAGTATTACTGGACAGTGTTGCTCTTGAATCAATGTGCTTTTCTACTTGACACTCCCATACAAATAATTTTGTGTACATCTTGACAATTTCTACCTATTGCTCTTCCAAAATAGCTGTTTTTAGCTATGATTTAATTTTCAAGGTTTGATTTTTCAACACGTCTAGAGGCCTCTGGTAATGAATTTTAAATGTATAAATTTTAATTTTCATTACATATCAGAACACCTGGCTCAGTACCTGTAGCTTAATGATTAGGGCACCAGCCACATGCACCAGGGCTGATGGGTTAGAAACTGGCCTGGGCCTGCTAAACGACAACAACTACAACCAAAAAAAGCCTTGGGAGGCTGAGGCATGAGAATCCCTTAAGCTCAAGAATTTGAGGTTGCTGTGAGCTGGGATGCCATGGCACTCTACAAAGGCGACAGTGAGACTGTCTCAAAAATAAATGAATAAAAAAAAATACATATCAGAACATCTATAATAGGCCCTTTTATTCACTGGTCAATGGATAATTGGATCATATAGGCAGGCTTGTTTACAACATTTAAAATGTAGAAACTGCTTTCTTCAACACCTTAGTTCTAATTATTAATAACAACATTACAGAATAACATTTTCAACTACCTTTTTCTATATTTTCTGTAGAAATTGGGTCTTGCTATGTCACCCAGGTTAGTCTTGAACTTCTGGGCTCAAGCAATCATTCCACATTGGCTCCCAAAGTGCTGGGAACACAGGAATGAACAACTATACCCTGCTCAACTACTTTTCTTAGTACTCTGCATTTTTTGTACTTAGCAGTCTCTTTACATAAATTTTGTTCCGTGTTTACAAGTGATAACCACTGTTACGATATATGATAACCATAACATCTCTTATTCTCCTTTACTGTCACATTTGTGCAATAATCAGCACTTAATATGAGAATATATAAATAGTAAGTGATACTAGGGAATTATAAAGCTCAAGCCAATGTTATTGCTGTCATTTACCATTTAATGACAAACTATAAATTATACGCACACTGATGGAAGGTTTCGCACCATTTAAAATTTTTAAATAAAAAATTTTGTAGGTTAAGCAGGAGACATTTAATTGTCAAATTTAAAGCATCCCTAAGGACCTATAGTATATATTGAAACTAGCATCCTTACATTTGGTATTTTCGCTTTAAGTAAGACCATGCAAAGTTAAGAGTCAAGGGTTGAGCAAATGTTTTAGAAGCTTTTATATTATTTTTATATTATATGAGATGGGATTTGATTTTAATAAAATTTGTGGTTATAAGGTTTGAAGTCTTTGAGCACCAATTTAAAAGGAAACATTCAAACTATAAAATAAATCAATCAGTATGCACTTTATTTCACACCAATGTTTTACATAAGATCAACAAACTGACTTGAATGGGCAAATTATTCCCATTTCACAAATTACATGGTTTCTGTTTAGGTTTTCTGTTTCTGAAAAATTAGCTTGTTGCCATAACAGCAAACACTTCAACCTAAAGCCACCTGAAGGTGTTTTAAAGTGTACCCCAAAGGTGTTGACAGAAGAAAATTACAGTATTATGAAGTATACACAATTCATGACCACAGTGTACACCCATTCATAGTGAATAGTTAATCTGTTCTTTGAAGTTTGTGAAAAATATTAAGTCACCAAACAAATGCTCAGAATTACCAAGGAACAGTTAAAAACAACCGAGATCCAAACAGGTTATTTATATCATATTTATCTATAAAGAAATGACAACACTAAAAAACACATTGAAAACCAGTGTTTTAAATTTTGAATGTGGGATTTAAAAATATTCCATTAACTTGAGAATGCAGTAATTGTTTTTTAACCAAATAGCACTTGACTGGCAATTCTGATGTAATTTCAGCTATAATATTCCCAAAGGGAATATCTACATACCTTGGCCTATCAAATATAATATGCATTTTGCAAATCAATACAAAAACTTACCCATCATTTATATATTTTATATTTGTATATTTTTTTAAAAATTACATTTTATTGCTAGGTGAATTTAGAATCTAAATTAAATTTGGAAACCTTATACATATAATGAACACCCTTCATAACCTCTCTATTCTTTTATTTTTAAACACTGGCAACAAATGATTATCCAAATGAGACTACAACTTAAGGCATCCTAAAAGGAAAAATAATTCAGTGCCATTTGGCATTTTATTTCCAAAGCATATTTTGTCCCACTTTTCTCACTACCAAAAGACTAAGACAAGAACAGTTTTTCATAAATATGACTACAGTAATCAGAACACAAAAACATTCATGGGCATTGCTTAGATATTTAAAACAAGGATAATACTTTCCCACTCACCTAGAAGAAAAATACTTTTGATTATCAGTTTATAAACGTCAGATTTGCCAGCCATGTTAAAAGGTCCAGCAGTAGAATCTTAATTCGGCAACACTTCAGAATGAATATATATATACATGCATATATGTGTATGTATATATTCATTTTATATATCAGATAGTCAATGTATTTAATAGGCATTCTCCCACAAAAATTGATTCATACTTAATCACCAGTTTTAATAAACACTTGTTCACAGATCATCCATTTGTCTTATATGAAGTTAGGCAGTATCAAACGTTCTGTTATGGTCTCCATCATCTTCAGAATCATCCTCTGAAGCTGTTGAAAGAAAACAGGATGATCAAGAATGATTTTAAGGGTGATAAGAATTGGAGGTGTAAATATGAAGCCAGAACAGCAATGACTTGTAAAACAAAAATCCCAATTTAGTATACTGTTTGAGCAAAATGATAAGTTATCATGACAGGGTTAGGGTGGTTTGACCATGGGTGATACCCATCCATAATGACCCCGCCCCCGTTATCTTTTGATAGTAAAGTTTCTAAAAAATGAAAATGTTTAAAATGTGGCTTAACAGTGTCTTCTAAAATGTTTCTGCGACCAATCTGTGTTCATAGTAGCCAATGATATATACACTAGAGAAAAAAGCAGATTTAAGGCAAGTGCTCTCACACACCTGAGTAGAATCTGGCTTATTACCGCTGCATGTTTGATGCATCCGATGAAAATGAAAAAAAAAATGTACATAGAATAACAGGTTATGGGTGTTCTTACAATTTACATCAAAGCTATGTCTATACAATGCCAAGATAAAGTTCTATTTATTACGACAAAAAGCTTTATATAGACACAGCCTAAGTTAATTGGACTTAGTAAAAACCTACTGTTGAGATTAATCCCATGTCTCCACACTGTCAGAAATAATCACTTTTGAAATAGTGAAATTTCTGACCTCAATTTATTGACGAATCATTAGTGGCTCAAGCAATAAAAACATCCTGGAATGTCTTTAGGAAGGATAAAGCATAGAACTATGCATTCTGTGAAATGCTTTGCATGTGAAGGAAAATGAAAGCTCATTAACGTCTAACCAACATCTCCCTGCTAATATCAAGGGCAGAAAGGTTTAACATACTCTCTTCTTGTATTAATATTGGACAATTTAAGAGCATCCTGCAATAGAATAAACCTAAATCAAAGCACAGAAAAAGTATGCAACAATTATAAACATGTATACTTAATAAATTATATCAAGCATATACCTAGCTCATGACTGAAATAAACTCTATCAGTAAGTTCTATGCTATATCATGGAGAAATATCAAACTGAAAAAAAAATAGCTTTTATAGGGAACTTCTTGTGTTTTCTATTTGGTTAACACCACAAGAGAGGAAAATTCAGTCAAAACCAATTTCAGAGTATATTAATACTCTGGTACTTAGGATTTAATTTACAGTACCATGTTTTTCATGCTCAAGTAAGTTAGTATATTTCACCTTCATTTTATATTCCTCTCACCTACTGGGAGTAGACATTGCTGTTAAAACTAAATTCTAAATTAAAATGTTTTAAAAAACAAAAAATCTGGGGGAAATGCGCACTGAAACAAATTACTATCATATTGGATAAATTGTTATTTTCAAAATAAATTGTTATTTTCAAAAAAGCAGAGATCTTTATATTAGGCAACATAAGAAAAGTATAAAGGGGAAAAATTTTTACTCCACATAAATTCCCTTGAACTCCCTTAATATCACACATACACTAATTAAAACTGTGAAAATGTGTTGTCTCCTTTTTATCTCAAGTTTTTTTTATAACTTAAAACTAGTACAGACTTTAAAGAAATTTGCCTTAGAATATTCAAAGAATTTTTTTTTTTAAGAGACTGAGTCTTACTTTATCACCCTGGGTAGAGTGCCATGGTGTCACCACTCACAGCAATCTCCAACTCCTGGGTTTAGGCGATTCTCTTGACTCAGCCTCATGAGTAGCTGGGACTACAGGTGCCTGCCACAACACCCAGCTATTTTTTTGGTGCAGTTTGGCCAGGTCTGGGTTTAAACCCACCATCCTCAGTATATGGGGCCGGTGCCCCACTCACTGAGCCACAGGCACCTAGAATATTCAAGGAATTCAAATGTTCTTATGAGGACTTATATCTTACTTCAAAGGATGCTGAGCTTAAATGGTAAAATGTTATCCATACTTCAGATACTCCCAATTATTTTGAAGAACAGCACAGAAAGTAATCAATTGGGGAATATATACATTAAAAAATACTTCAAAGAGTTTACTGGAATGAGAAGCTTATTACTTTGGCTGAAAAAGTAAAATAGCTAGGGTTTAAGTGGGGGGGGTAATCTTGGGTACCCACAACTGTTCTAAAGCCACTAATACCTGTGCCCACTTGGTATGAAGTTACACGACTTTGAGAAAACAGTAGGTTGTGCAGATGGCTATAAAGATTTGGGCATTTCAGTGCCTGCACATAGCTAGGGCAGAAGACCTCATTCTGGAAGGTCACCTTAAAAGATGAGCTGCTGGCAGAGTTGGCAGCCTCTTAAGGTGGTAGGAAGGACCGGAACAACAAGCAAAAAACCTGTGTTCTGTTAATGGACACAGAATCAGCACTCTATTTCCCTATTAGCCTGGAACCATATATAAGCTTAGGGAAAACCTTTTATGATCTACCAAAGCTGAATAACAAATACAATTTCTCACCAAAAGAAAAAAATTCTAACAGAGTAAGAAATGCAGTTTGATTAGTACTTAAGATTCAAGCTTTCTTTCTGTTTACAAGTGATATCAAAGTGATCAAAAATAAATTTTTATTTCAAATAAAGTAAAATGGTAGTGGTTAAAATTAACATCCTTCTATAACTTATTTCCCGTATTTCCCAAATCAATCACTTTGGTATTATTAAGCTTGTACAGGAAGTTCTGACTTGGTAGAAAAGAGTATATACTTAAGGTTTTGCTCTGTGGGTTTAATTTGCAAAAGTAAATTCAGTAAATCTGGGGAGGGGAAATTCCACCTACTTTCGAGATCTTCCATATGTGCCTGAAGAGTTCTTGCAAGGTTAATAAACTAGAAACAATGCAGAAAGAAATACAGTAGTTTAAATGTTGCAAATGGATCTAAAGAGTCAGTATAGGAGATTCATTTCTATTTAAAAAGTCAAACATCAATTTAAACCTTTAAATAGGGGTCTATCTCCCCCCACATCAAAAATTACAAGCTTAAGGGTATTATTTAAAGATGTTTTATATAAGCATTATTAATCATGTAGAAACCAGTTTCCTGAAATTAGGAGCAGATACAACAAAATAATTTTATCCAGTAGGCTGTCTTCTTGTATAACACTTTAAAAAATTATGAAATGGAAGGGAGAAAAATCCAAAAAACTCATAAATTTGGACCCAAATGAATTTAGTTTTAGTGGTCAACTGAAAACAAAAATCCTCCCCCAAATCACTATTTTCTTTTCTAAATTTGATAGTTTTAGAAGTTCTATAGTTTAAAAAAATTCTAAAAATTACTTTCACTTTTGAAGTAATCCAATACTTTGGAATGTTCTACTTTGGACCTTCTTAATATTAACTTTTACAAACACATGAATTCAAAAGAACTTATATGCTTTAATTCACTCTCAAGAGTCAAGACACCCTTTTAGAAATAATTTCATAGCATTAACTAAAGTTAATAGCTTATGATTTCTAAAGTACTTAACATTGGCTCAAATTCAAATGCTGTTGGTTCTCATTACTTGTAAAGATAATACTCTGTGAAATGGTTCACTGGAATAATATCCATGTGATAATAAAATACAGAATAATATTTTAATTTAGAAGGAGTATCATATACATTGAAATGCAGTTATTTGATAATTTTCAAAATAAAAACATTACACATTAATATGAACTCCACTAAATCTTTATCAAAAAGTGAACATTACATTAAAAAAAGGATGTATTTATGAACACATTCAACATATGAAATGTTCAGAATGCTACAATTAAAGATACACACACACACCCCCACACACCCTTTAACCCTTGCTACACAAAACGGCCAAGACAGCAGACCATAAAGTTTCCTCTGGTATGCTGAGGCAAACAGCATCATTTACTTACAAATACCTAATAAAAACATAGCCTAAATATTGTATTATGACTAATAGTATACGCAGTAAACACCAACTAGTTAGTACATACCTTAAAGAGTTTGTGATATGGACACTTAAAATTTAGCACACTGGTAATCTTTTACAAAATAGTAACAAAAAAACACTGAAGTTAATTTTCCATGCTCTTTTGGTTTTTGAAGTTCAATTTCAGGCTTCTAAGTTATAATATTGAGGTTTCTTTGTTTTTTAAATTAAAAAGATCATTTTCCCTTGGTGTTTCCAATTCTATTTCCATTCCTGTTTTTCACTGAAATATATTCCAATTACCTTCAAGAGCTAGAAAATTACTTCTCTAAAATAGCTTTATGAGAACATCAGTCTGCTTGTTGTAGAAAGAAGATAGCAATTTTCATTAAATTTATAGCATCTTTATTTTTATAGGAAACATTTTAAAATAAGAGCATCCCAAAGGAAATAGTATGTGAACATACAAAACAATATGCTTTCCAAGGCAAACAAATGCTGTACCACACCCTCCCTCTCCCCCACTCCAATATTACTTACTCGGACACGTGTACTTGGTTCATTTGTATTTCCCATCATATCAGAAAAGCTTTGTTCACACAAGTGCAATAACACAACTAGGTAGAGACCAGAGCTGATAAACTCATACTCAGCCTTCAATAGGGAAGCAAACAGGAGAAAAGGAAAAATATGGAGAATAAAAAATTAGTAGAATCAAGATCCATATTCACAGTATGTTGAAAAACTAGAGGGAATGAACTCATATCCAGTTCCCAGTAAGGGACACAATGAAAACAAAAATTAAAAGACTGCTCTGTCCTTTACACTTTCATAAAATGTTACTAATGCTTTTTAATGAGTCCAAATAGGTGTAAATATCCTGTACATTCTCACGTAGTCTTTCCTTTGTGTGATAATTTATATAAAAATGGAACTTTTAATCATTTGATAGAATTAATGCTCTGATTTTCTACAAAGGTCAAATGGTATTTATTTAAACATACCATTATATCTATAGCTAAACCAATATACTACCATTCCTAAACCTATTTTGATAGCTGACGTTTTTTCTGTATAATACAATGAACTTAAAGGTAACAGTAATAATAAAGAATGACAAAAGGTAAAAGAATAACTTGTATCACTCACACAGAAATTATAATTAGTAAAAATACTGTTCTTTGGTTCAAACTGTCCCCCTTTTTTTTGAAGCTATGAACACGTCATGAATACAACAGTATTATTAAAAATCTAACAGGTCTTGTCATTTTTACACCTAAGGCACTTCTTTTAAATTCCACCTTTTTTGAGAAATTAACTCATCTATAAAGAATTGGATGGATGTTCTTAGTATAAACTTAAGGGAGTAACTGGTTATCAGATTCTACTGAGTATTCAAGAAACTTGAAATTAGTCTCTTTGTTTCAAAAAATTCTTCAGTTAGTAATTATTTTGATTTGGGGAAGAGGGACACCACAGTCTTGCTCTGTTGCCTGCGCTGGAGTACAGTGGCACCAGCATAGCTCACTGCCTTCTCAAACTCCTGGGCTCCAACATTCTTCCTGCCTCAGCCTCCAGAGTAGTTAGGACTAGGCACTCAGCTGACTTATTTTTTATGGTCTTGCACTTCCTCAGGCTGATCTTGATTCTCTGCCTTAAGCAATCCTCCTGCCTTGGCCTCCCAAAGTGCTATGATAACAGCCTTATCTTGCTTATTTTTAACTTAATAGAAGTCATATATTCAGAAAACATTGAAATATTTTAAGTGGTTATCACCTTAGAAAAGATGAAACCACTGGATAAAAAGAAAAATGGACTATTAAACTAACCACTTGAAAACAAGGAGGGTAGCAGTCAAGCCAGTAGAATCCATTATTCACACAAAACAAACAAGTTAAAGCCAGGAAGCTTTATCTTGGCTGTCATTGTTTTGTGTGATGACTCCACCTAACATTTCCTAATACTTCAAATTATTTACGAATGTGAGTCATTATAATGCTTGGAGAACAATAAGACATTCCTGGCTAAATTGAAAAACCACAGAACTGCCTTTAAGAAACATGATGGAACATCCAGGGAAGGAAGATGGCAAGAGAAGACAATCCTTTTGAAATCTACTCCCATTCTGAGAAGTATATACACATACATACATTGGTGTGCGTATGTATATTTATACTACATATACATACATGTACATATATACATACATATATATATATATATATATTTCCACATTATTCCACCTTTCCATGTTCTTTGTTCTTTAAAATACCAATGCTCAGCTCTCTATAGAGACTTTCCTGGGGATTTAAGATATTTCCTCGCAGGAAGTGGTATTCCTTTAAAACAACTAGCTCGTTGGAGAATAAAATATAATTAATTAGAGTAGCACCTAATGCTGTATCAACTGCTCGATGTGTCATTTCTTAGATCAGGGATTCTTAATCTGGATCTAAGCAATTAACTTCAAAGGATCTGGGAATCCCTTAAATTAGACACAAAATTTGTATCTGTGTTTTCTTACTCTTTTTTCCTTTAGGCCTGTTATGTGTCTTTATTTTCTAAGCAGTGTACATAGTTTTAATCATATTTTCAGAGACTATCCATTATTACCACATCTTAAAAATAAAGGCTGTTCACAAAAATTTCACATACTGTAAGATTCCATTTTTTTCAAATACCTAAAATAGGTTAAGTCCATACGACAGAATATAGACCGATGGTTGCACTTGCAGAAGGATGAAATGGAGAGTAAATACTTAAAGAGTATAGGATTTTCTTTCAGAGTGATGAAAATGTTTTGGAACTAAAAAGAGATGGTGGCAGCACATAGTGAATGTACTACCACTGAATTGTTTACTTTAAAATGGCTTTTATGTTTTGCTAACTTTGCTCAATAGTAAAAAAAAAAAATTACTCCTTTATTTTAAAAAGTGGTTTTTAAGCATTTCATGCATTTCCTTTCTATCATATTCCTTTTAATAACAAATATGCTAACCACAAATGAATGTTTTGACTCTAGAGTCACTCTTGTAAATCTCCTTATCTTCCCTCCTCATCCTAAATTTTCCTTCAGTAGAGAAAGGGAGTGGGGGAGAGAATTTGAATGCTTCATTCTAACTATTATTTAAATATCTCCAAAACTTATAGCACTGGGGAAATAAGGCTGGATGGACTGCCTACGTTGGGACCACTTGCTTAATTATTTTCACATTTATTTAGGAAACATGACAAATTTTACCTGAATGAATTTAAAACCTGTGACTTGACTATCTTTCACTTATAAAAAGTAAAGCAAAAGATAAAGAAAAATTATTAAATTATAAAACAATTATGCTAAGAATATATTATTTTAATGCAGAGTTTCTGACCATGATTTAATCTTTTCTTCAAGAGCTGTCCTTTAAGCGTAGAATAGACACTTACCAAATTAGGCAAAATATACTAACTTGTTCATTTGCATGAGCTCTATGCAGTTCATGAATATCAAAGTCCTCCAGGTTAAGCTGCAACTTCTCTTTACAGAGTTCACAGGTGGTTACAGCCTCTAATGAAGAACCTGACAAAATTAAATCACAAGTAAAGCTTAATTTTACAATGCCTTCATAAAGTATTTTTCCTCATAAGTTTTAAGCTAACAAAAAAAAAAAATCTTAAAGGTTTGGAGAAGAGGAAAAAAAAAAAACACTGTGCTGCTGCAGTAAACCAATGATGTCCCCTAGAATAAGACTTCATAATTCTCAATACGCATGTCAGATCCTGCCCTACAGTATTTAAGCCTCCACCCATTATTTAGATATTGCTGTTTTTATCTCCCAGATACTCATATATCTTTGATCCTCAAAAGTTGACAAGTGCAATGGAATGTTATCTGTACTTCCTATTACCTCCTTAAATATCTTGGCATGATGCCATGAAAACTAAATAATAATAACATCTCAATTAGTTACATACCAAGGCCTATATTTTGACATTACAGCATATACATAAGACCTACTGGAATCCAAGGAATGTGCATACCATACTGACTAGAAGAGGAAAAAGGGGAGCCATTGTTGTCTAAATAAGAACAGCTCCTCTCAGCCACAAAAGGAGTTAAGTCCTGACACACTCTGTAACATAGATGAACCCTGAAAACATTATGCTAAGTGAAACAAGGCAGATACAAAAGCACAAATAATTATGTTTTGCCACTCATGTGCATTGATTTCATAGCAGTATTGAGGGCACTGGATACTTTTTCCCCCCTTCTTGAGATACTTTTACTAAGAAAAATATGTTCCAGCTCCATCCTGGTGAATATAAAAGGTGTGAAGTGTCCCATCTTTTTTATGGCTGCATAGTATTCCACTGTGTACATATACCACAGTTCTGATTCAACTTTTGTGTATCAAAGTTGTTGGTTGTTTCTAGCTGCCATAGACCCCCAGCTTGAAGGTCATATAGCCCGAGCTTGCTTGGGTTGACCAAATATGCAACTGTGAGTAGGACCCACTCGCTTAGACCAAGAAGGAGGGACTGAATTAAGAAGCTGGCACCTCAGAGAAGGATCCAGGATTCAGCTTGGCACCTGTAGCTCAAGCATCTATGGTGCCAGCCACATACACCAGAGCTGGAGGGTTCAAATTTAGCCTGGGCCTACCAAACAACAATGACAACTACAACCAAAAAATAGCCAGGTGTTGTGGCGGGCGCCTGTTGTCCCAGCTACTTGGGAGGCTGAGGCAAGAGGATTGCTTAAGCCGAAGAATTTGAGGCTTGCTGTGAGCTGTGATGCCATCGCACTCTACCCAGGGTGACAGCTTAAGACTCTGTCTCAAAAATAAATAAATAAATAAACTCTGAATATTCAACCTAAAAAAAAAAAGGATCCAGGATTCAATTAGATTAAGCCCTGATGTCACCCCATATTATGATCCAGACAGATCATGCCTCCCCTCCCCCACCAGTGTCACTTCATTGCAAGATCCAGTCAGATCACTCTTGTGATTATAACACCTGACTCAGCCCTCAGCTTCTGGAGACAGATCTGAGCCTGATTCTTAACTCCTTGCTTAACTGCCTGGTAATAAATCTTTCTTGCTAAACAACTTGTGCTTTGGTATTTGACTTTCCATTGAGAGTGGAAAAATAAACCTAGTTCAGTTTGGAGGCAACAATATTTTTTTTTTTTTTTAAGACAGAGCCTCAAGCTGTCCCCCTGGGTAGAGTGCCGTGGCATTACAGCTCACAGCAACCTCCAACTCCTGGGCTCAAGCGAGTCTCTTGCCTCTGCCTCCCAAGTAGCTGGGACCACAGGCGC
>CAUYTI010155919.1:0-10611 GCA_963575145.1 Galago senegalensis | reverse complement strand
AAATTCCTCAAGACCAAGCAGGGCTGGAAAAGATGCCCAGTCACATCTCCAAAGGCACGTCTTGGGTTGACCTGCTGCTGCTGGATCAAGAGGTAATGGCCAAGAGCCAGGTGGATGACCTCTAACAGCTGGGCCGCTGGGCCTCCTTCCAGCTGCCGACAGGCTGACCAGCAAAGCTGGCTCAGCAAGGCCACCAGCAGCTCCTGTTTGGCCGTGTAGATGACAGCAAGGGCAGGCACTGAGAGGATGCCCTGGCAGCAGCTCAGGACAGCACAGATGTTCCTTTGGGATCCCGAATGAGAGAACTCAGTTACTCTCTCATTTATGATCTGAGCATTAAGAAAGAAAGCAAACTCATTACTGGTCCTAAATCCATGCATACACCAAAAATGTTCCCAGGAACCAATAAACTGACCCCTTACCCTTATTTTGGTAAGAAACAAATGTCCAGATTATACATCTCGCTGAACTCGACATTTGCTTAATGCACTAAAACGAGGCAAAGTGCCTGCTTTACAATCTCCTCACACATCTATTTCCTACTAATACAAATCAGGAAAAGAACCTGGGCCTTTGTACATTTGCTGCCCCTTTCTAAAAACCTGGGTTTTATAAAGCTCAATGCCAAAGATTACTTCCTCTTTGATCTTAAACCTATAATTCAGCTTAGATGTTACCAGATAGATAGACAGGGGCACTTTAGGTTATGATCCTATGGTCCAAAATAGATGTTTAAGGTTAACTATACTCAAATGGGCACTCTTAAAAAAGGAAAGCCAATGTTGCCAGTTACTACTTACACAGCAAACCCATTGTCTACTGGTCTCAAAATTCCAAAACTCACAAACATCAGAAATTAAGAGAGCCAGGCAGATTCTGAAGTTCACCCACCAGCTATATGATTTGCTCCCAGACTTAGGAAATCTGAGAATCAAACTGATCCTAGGTGCTAAGTTATCAGGAGCCCAACAAGATAGGTATTATTATTTTTATTCACATAACAGCCAGGCAAGGACCTGAGAATCCTTATGGAAAAGCTGTTAACAAAAATATCAAAATCTTTAAATGCCAATGCATTCTAAATTTTTGATTATACAAATATCAGTAAAAATCATTTCCACATTTACATCCAATCAATATATTTCTAAACTGTATATATGTGTTATATATTCAGTACTATTTTATATAATTATGATGCATACATAAAAATTTAAAAAGTGTATTTCTTTTAATCTTAGACACATTCTAAGATTTTCTTCCTACACCCCAAAGGACCACTGAGAATAACCCTCTTTGGTGACCATCAATCTATTTTTTTTTCTCTTTTTTTGAGATAGAGTCTCACTATGTCACCCTTGGTAGAGTACTATGGCATCACAGCTCACAGCAACCTCAGACACTTAAGTGATTCTCTTAAGTGCCTCAGCCTCCCAAATAGCTGGGACTACCCAGCTATTGTGGTGCCCACCACAATACTCGGCTAGTTTTTTGTTGTAGTTCTCATTGTTTAGCAGGCCTGAGCTGGTTTCGAACCCGCCAGCCTTGGTGTATGTGGCTGGCACCCTAATCACTGACTGACGGTCGTCAAGCCCATCAGTCTATTATTTTAACAGTGACACAGTTTGGAACATAATTTCAAGAACCAGCTGGGCCTGGACCACAAAACCATCAGTCAGTTCAGCTATTTCATTCTTTGTTACAAGCCTCTACCAATTTCCCAGCCTGCACACTCACATGGGTAAGGTTTCAGAGCACAAGCTTTGCCTTCAGGGAGACCTGGGTTCAAATTACAGCTGTGCCACTTATTGACCACATTACTTTAGGAAAGTTCCTTAACCTCTTTGAACACTAACATACTAAGTACTAGTAGTTTTTATTGTAACTAGTTAAACTCTTAATATTTTAACAGACTTAATTTTGACAATGAAGTTCATTCAATATACTTCAAAACCTGAGACTTCAAAATCAGTTTCAGTCAAAAACCTTTGAGGAAAGTTTCACCCAGATTTTAGCCTTTGATCCCCTTCAGGCAAAAGAAAGGTGAAGGGAAAAAAAAACTCAGGGTACATAATTTGCTGGCTACCTTTTACAATTAAGAAGGTAATCAAGGCTCGGCGCCTATAGCTCAACCGGCTAAGGCACCAGCCACGTAGACCTAAGGTGGCGGGTTCGAATCCCCAGCCCAGCCCCGCCAAACAACAATGACGGCTGCAACCAAAAAATAGCCGGGCCTTGTGGCGGGCGCCTGTGGTCCCAGCTACTTGGGAGGCGGAGGCAGGAGATTTGCTTGAGCCCAGGAGTTGGAGGTTGCTGTGAGCTGTAATGCCACCGCACTCTACCCAGGGGGATAGCTTGAGGCTCTGTCTCAAAAAAAAAAATTATCAAAGTGCTTAACAGAGTATAAAATCTGTACTCAATAAATGTTTTTATTTCTAATATTATTTCCCTCTCTTCTACCTAGACATTTCCTACACATTCATATAATTGATCCTCTAACAAATAAGACTCCAACATTACAGGAAATTAACAGAGATGCAAGTAACACCAACAGGACAACAAGAGAGACAGGGTTACCTTGACCAGGGAAATCTGCAGGTTAACTGTCTTTCCATTCCTGAGGAGATTCTGCAATTTCCTGCTATGTAAAATGCTGTCTATATAGATCCAAAGCCTTTCAACAATATCTTCCTTCAGTTCAAGTTTTTTCTTATAAAATGCAACCAATGACTGTCTTGCCCAATCAAGCAATACCTGAATTTGGAGGAAACAAACACTGAAAATAAATAAATTTCTTTGCCAAGAGAGAAAGATGCTAGACTTTACCCAAATCCAATTACCAGGAGAGAAAAAACAAAACTCTCCTTCAAAACTTACCTTTGGTAATATTATATGGCATATATGTTTTGGTATCACAAAATGTTTATTATAAAGAATAAAAGAGAGAGAGCAACTACATATATCTTCATCCAGGAAAAATCAAAAGTTTCTAGTGAGATTCACACAAGACTTACCCACTTGTCTGAAGTTCTGCAGACACACCCCCTTTTACTGTGCTTTGTAGGGTAGAGGGAGCCCTGCCTGCAGCAGATAATCTATCAATGCCATTTTCCCAGCAGCAGCACGTGCTCACTTTGTTTCTGTGTCACATCTGATAATTTCCAGAATACTTCAGATTTTTCATTATTATTATGTTATGGTGATTTGTGATCAGTGATATTAGAGGTTTCTACAAGTGTTCTGGGTTACCACAAAACTCTGTCCTTATAAGGCAGCAACCCTAACTGAGCAATGTGGCATGTGCTCTGACTGCTCCACCGATGGGTTATTCTCCCACCTCTCCCCCTATCTTCTAGCCTCTCTTATTCCCTGAGATACAGCAATGAGGCCAGTGAATAATTCTACAATGGCCTCCAAGTATCAAGTTAAAGGAAGAGTCACATAACGCTCAATTTAAATTACAAGCTAGAGATGATTATTAAGCTCAGCAAGGAAGGCATGTTGAAAGGTGAGGCAGGCACACGGAGACAGGCTGAGAGCCAGGACTCTCGAGCTAAACAATTAGCCAAGTTCTGGATGCAAAGGAAAACTTCTTGAAGAAAACTAAAAGTGCTTCTCTGGTGAACCCATGAATGACAAGAAAGGGAAGCAGCCTATTGCTGTGATGAACACAATGTGAATGGTGTGGACAGAAGATCAAAACAGCAACAACACTCCCTCAGGCCGAAGCCTAATCCAGAGCAAGGCCCTGACTCTCTTCAGTTCTCTCCCGGATGAGAGAGAGGAAGCTACAGAAGAAAGCTGGAATCTATCTGAGGTCAGTGCAGGAGGTTTAAGGCATAACATCAAAGCACAGGAGAAGCAGCTCGTGCTGATGGAGAAGCTCAGTAGATCAATGATGAAGGTGACAGCACTCAACAATGGATGTTCAGTGTAGCTCAGTGGTTCTCAACCTTCCCAACGCCGTATCTTCATTGTTACAAAGGGGTTGTGACCCACAGGTTGAGAACCCCAGATGTAGATGAAAGAAAATTCTACTAGAAGATGATGCCATCTAGGACTTTCACAACTCACTAGCTAGTTTCAACGCTTCAAAGGACAGGCTGACTCTCCTGTTAGGGACCAAGGCTGCTGGTGACCTGAAGTTGAAGCTGATTCTCATTTACCATTCTGAAAATTCTAGACATTTTCCTAGGGATTTTAAGAATGATGCTGAATCTTCCCTGGCTGTTCTCCATAAATAGAACAACAAAGCCTGGATGATAGCACATCTGTCTGCACAATAGTTTACCAAATATTTCAAGACCATTATTGAAACCTACTGCTCAAAAAAAAACTACCTTTCAAAATACAACTACTCACTGAAACACACATGGTCATCCAGGAAATCCTGATGGGAGGTAAAAGGACATGAATACTGTTTTCAAGACTGCTAACACAACATCCATTTTGCAGCCATAGACCAAGGAGTATTTCTGACTTTTTTTTTCTGTTGTCTTGGCTAGAGTGCCATAGCATCAGCCTAGCTCACAGCAACTTCAAATTCCTGGGTTTAAGAGATCCTCCTGCCTTCAACCTCCCAAGTAGCTGCAACTATAGGTGCCTGCCGTGATACCTGGCTAATTTTTCTATTTTTTAGTAGAGATGGGATCTTGAACTCCTGAGCTCAGGCAAACTTCATGCTGTGGCCTTTCAGAATGGTAGAATTACAGGTATGAGCCACCACACCTGGACTGATTTTCAAGTTGTATTACTTAAGAAAATACATTCCATAAGGTTATAGCTGCCAGACATAGTGTGATTCCTGTGATGAATCCGGGCAAATGAAACTCTTCTGAGAAGAATTCACCTTTATAGATGCCATTAGGAGCCTTGGTGATGAAGCATGAGAGGAAGCCAAAATAACAACATTAACAGAAATTTGGAAGGACCAGGACCTGACTCCAATGCTCTTGGATGACTTTGAGATGGTCAGGGCTTCAGTGCAGGAAGTAACTGTAGATGGGGTGGAAACAGCACGAAGATTAGACTTAGAAGAGGAGCCTGAAGACCTGACTGAATTGTGGTAATCTCATGATAAAATGGGAATGATGAGAAGTTGCTTCTTAAGGATGAACAAAGAAAGTAGTTTCTTGAGACAGAATCTATTCCAGGTGAAGGCGCCGTGAATACTGAAATGACAACAAATGTTTTAGAACATTATGTAAACATAAAAACTGATAAAGCAGTGGCAGATTTTGAGAAGACTGACTCCAATTTTGAAGGAAGTTCTACTGTAGGTAAAATGCTACCAAACACCATTATAAGTCACAGAAATTTCTTGAGAAAGGAAGAGTCAGTAGATGTGAAAAACCTCATTGCCTTATTTTAAGGAACTGCCACAGCTACCCCAACCTTTGGCAACCACCCCTGATCAGTCAACAGCCATCAACATGGAGGTAAGACCTCCCCCCACCAGCTGAATCTTACATTCAGCTAATTAAAAAAAGACCTTCCATAAGCAAAAAAAATTTCAATCACTGAAGGCTCAGATGATCATTAGTACTTTTTAGCAATAAAGTATTTTTACTTAATGTTATGCTTATTTTTTTAGACATAATACTATGGTATACTTACTAGACTACATAACTTTTATATGCCCTGAGACCAAGAAATTTGTGTAACTTGCTTTAAATTGCGATATTCACTTCACTGCAGTGAACTAGAACCAAACCTGCAATATCTCTGAGGTATGCCAGCACTAAGAACAACTGCTCAGAATTATCATAGAATGAATCATACAAACAGAAAAGAAATAGAAGGACCAGCAAAAGTTAAAGGACTAAGGACTAACCTAGCTTCCCTGTTACCTGCGAGCTAATCTTTGAAACCATTAGACAGTCAAAACAAAATAATGCACAAATACTTTACAAAAAAGAGGATTATACACATATAGTTTCCATATTGTATCATGATTTCTCATTCACACTGAGGAAAGGTGGTCAGGCCACAGTCCACAATACCAGAGCTGTCAACAGCAGTAGGAACAGTGAGAGACACCAGAAGGAAAAAGCCTCTCAGGACCAGGATGGAAACAATGGCCAAATTGCCTGCCAGGGCCTCCCCTGTTTCCCTGTGGGCAGCATTTGCCAGGCTGACCATCAGCCTTTCAAGATGACTCTCACTGGCAGTCAAGTGTAGAGACTGCAGGACATGCTTCTTGCCTCTCGATACATACTGTGCTATATTCTTTAACATCAACGACTGGTTGTACGTTATTCAATTTCATGAGTTTGTCATCCTCATGTTTATCATGTTAACTATTTCTTAGCCAAAAAAAGTTTAAGAAATATTAACACGGGTAGTGCCTGTGGCTCAGTGGGTAGGGCGCTGGCCCCATACACCAAAGGTGCCAGGTTTGAACCCGGCCTCAGCCAAACTGCAACAAAAAAAATAGCCAGGCATTGTGGTGGGCATCTGTAGTACCAGCTACTAGGGAGGCTGAGGCAAGAGATCGCCTAAGCCCAAGTGTTGGAGATTGCTGTGAGCTGTGATACCACAGCACTCTACCAAGGGGAACATAGTAAGACTCTGTCTCTAAAAAGAAAAGAAATATTAACACTATCTTTCTTGGTACTGACCTTACTTCTATAATGGCTTTATTAAAATACTAATACTCTTCTACTTCCGACCTTCCATTTATCAAATCCTAGATATTTTTATCAAACCACTATCAAGCAGCTGCTTACAGAACATCACTTTACATTTATAAACTGAACTAGCAACAGACTTTCAGAACCTAACTTGTATAACTTAATTCCCTAATGCATATATTTAAAGCATGATGCAATGCTTCCAAACAAAATAAATGCTCAAGAAAATTTTGTAACAGGAAAACTTTGTTAATGAATTACCTGACCTGATACTTTTTTTGCAGATATTACTTTTAACTTTGAAAGAAATTTTCTCCCCAATTTTTAATCTTTTTTTTAACTAAATGTCAATATGTACAATTCATGTGCAAGAAGTAAAAATTATTATGATAGACTGTAAAAACATAACTTTCGCATTAAACTTACCTGTTCTTTATTTGGAAGAAAGCACTGGTGGGAAATCCATGCAAAATGAGCTAGTTTTAGTTTATCTTCCCAGGAAGTTGTCTTGCTCTTAAGCTTAAAGGAAATGCCAGAATAAACAGCAGCCATTGCTACAGTTTACCTACAATTAACAACAATGGGAAAATATATATATATATATATATATATATATATATAAAGTCAAATTGAATAGACAACAGAAAGTGAACAGTGTATGTATCTTATCTACAAAACAGATCTTATCTTATCTACAGGGTGGCAATTTAAAATTGCACATGAACTTTATGGCCACCCTGTATATTATTTCAGACAAAAGTAGGCAGAAAATGGATTGCAGGCATAGAAGGTGGATTACAAGTATTCCAGTTATAATCAAACATCACACCCATAAAGGTGAATGGGCAGGAATTCAACAAGGCATAAATAAAAGTATTCATATTACTTGTGGAAAGAGTAATGCTTACATGGTTTTAGAATGAAAGGAAAATTTCTACACATATCTTCTAGCAATTATTATGTATTAGGACCAGCTCTATTAGATAATTCAAAAAGATAAATGACCAATTTTTGGAGAAAGCAGTATATCTGCAAGTGAAAAAGAAATGCGGCTCAGCGCCTATAGCTCAACCGGCTAAGGCGCCAGCCACGTACACCTAAGGTGGCAGGTTCGAATCCCCAGCCCAGACCCGCCAAACAACAATGACGGCTGCAATAACCGGGCGTTGTGGAGGGTGCCTGTGGTCCCAGCTACTTGGGAGGCGGAGGCAGGAGACTCGCTTGAGCCCAGGAGTTGGAGGTTGCTGTGAGCTGTAATGCCACCGCACTCTACCCAGGGGGACAGCTTGAGGCTCTGTCTCAGAAAATAAAAAAAGAAATGCAATATTAACCTAATCCCCAGAGAAATACTGTTACTTCAGCTGCAACAGCAACTTCCACTAAACCTTAATCTATTCATTCCTGTACCAATTTACAGGATAAACACCTTCCAAAAGACTCTACAAAAAGATATTTGCACAATTGAAAGACTATAAAAGTAGAATACAATAAAACCATAAACACCAAATATACCAACCACTCACGGTTACCATAAAACTGGGTAAACTTAGCTTCAGAGGTGTTTAAACAAGTCAGTTCCTCATGAAAGAGAAAAACTTACTGATACTTAACACAAACAAATTAGAACAACACCGGTACTATGGATCCCCTGCACTTTTTCGAAATCTTAAAACCCTATTTTCTGAATTTATCCTCACTAAATAACTACATAACTAAAGAGTGAACACTGGATAAAGTATCCTTCGCTCCATTACAGAGAACAGGAACAGTCAAGTGCTATCAGTTTCCTGCTTTGTCAAAATATCCAAGATCAGCTGAACAACTACTTAACTTCGAAGTTCATTCCCAAGGCTACAAAGCGCGAACCATGTGTTTGCTGAATCAGCTACAGCGACGCGGGAGATGCTCCTAGACCCTGGAGCTCTGCGATCCAGGACCCGCCAACACTCATGCGGCCGCCACCAGCGCGAGGCTAACCTCGGGACCCCGCGCGGCTCGGGGGTCTCATCGAGGGGCTCGTCGCAGGTGGAAAGAATGACCCAGGGTCACACCACGGGAGTGGGGTCATCTCTGGCCCCCCGAGAGGGCTCACCTCGAGACCCATGGGGGAGGAGGACTCACCTGGGGACCTGCTGCGGACGGGGGCGCGACTCATCTCGGGGCACACCGCTAGTAGGGAGCTCACCTCGCGACCCACCCCAGGTGGAGACTGAGGACGACAGCAGAGGCGCAGCCCGAAGACCCCCCCACGTGGGCCCCGCCGCGAGCTCCTTCCGCCCGACGCCGGCGGCGCAGCGGGGCGGGGCCGCACGCTCGCCAGGCATCGCCAGACGAGCACCGAGGCGCCTCGCCCATTGGCGGAGACCGTTGCGCGTTGAGACCGAGCCCAGCCCGCCGCCCGCTCGGTGTCAGTAAGTCATGGAGCTGCAGCCCAGGGCCGCAGCGGGGGCGGCGGGGCGCGGGGCGCGGAGGCCCAGTTGAGGCGGCCGTGGGAGCGAGACCCTACAGCGGAGACGACGGAGGCGGAAGCAGTCCGGAGGCGGCGGCGGCGGCCGGGGCAACCGGAGCCGCCTGGGATGTTCAGTGAGTGTTGGGCACGCGGGCGAGGGCCGGGGGCGCCAGCCGAGCCCGGGCGGCCGGCGGCGGGGGCAGGGGAGGCCCGGCCGGGCGCGCCGTGGCTCCCGCCGGCGGGCGGTGGGGGTGGGGCTCGTGGAGGCGGGGCGAGGGGGCGGGGGCGCGGCGAGCGGGAGCGGCGGCCTCCGAGTCCTGGCGGCGGCGTGGCCTGCGCTCGGCAGCCGCACCTGGGCCGGCTCTGTGTCCCTGCTCTGGCCGGGTCCTGGCGGGCGGAGGAGGTGGCGGCATCTGCGGGGAAGGGGTCCCGAGCGCGCCCTGCACGTTTCCCTCTCATTTAAAGGAAGCGGAAGGTCTTTGGGGTGAATTCGGGATTAAACTTGGCACATGGTCGTGCGTGGGTGGGTGTGGAGTCGACCTCTGCCTGTGACACTGCGGGCAGGAGGGGCGAACCTGCGGAGGATGCCGACCCGCAGGGGCACTTCCTAGGATCCCTGCCGAGTGACAGCGGCGGAGGCGCGGGGCCCTCCGGGTCCCCGGCCCTGCTCACCGAGCTCCTCTGCTCTTGACAGTGTGTCAGGTAAGGCGCTGGTCCGAAGCTAGTGGATGGTTAGAAGCAGTGGTGTCATTTTAGACCTAGCGGAAGTGGAGTACGGGGACGCTACGTTCAGGTTCCCCATCAGTGGTGGAGGTCGTTACAACGCGGACCTCGCAGTCTGTATGGTTCTGGGATCACAAGGTAATGCCAGTTCCACGCGGCGTCGGTCTTAAATTACTATACCTGAACTCTGACCTTGCAAATTGAAGTCTCGGAGTGGTGACCCCACTGACAAGCAGTTGGGAGCGGTTAGGAGAGGAACTGTGAGGGCGGAGGTCGTCTCCTGGTAGGTGACACAGAGCATCCCATGAGGGATAGTGCTACTATGGAGCTTGGAGGATGGGGGAGCGCACGGTGGCGATTGCCCAGTCTTGGTCACAGTCCTACTTAGAAAGTGAGAGTAGGAAAGGAAGTGTGTGCTTGACAAGTTAAATGCATCTGGCTATGTTTTTAAACTAAGAGGCAGGTAATATAACCCATAGAGCTTGGTGACAATGTAGATCTGGAATTGAAACATGTAGCTACCTGTGTTTGTTACCTCTCTAAGCCTTAGTTTCTTTATCTATAAAATAGGATGATGACTGATAACATAAAGGTAAATCTTTTTAAAGGTACCTAGAAAGGAAATGGTGTATATGAAAATGCCAGACATAATTTCTTTTTTTTTTTTTTTGAGACAGAGCCTCAAGCTGTCCCCCTGGGTAGAGTGCTGTGGCATCACAGCTCACAGCAACCTCCAACTCCTGGGCTCAAGCAAGTCTCCTGCCTCAGCCTCCTAAGTAGCTGGGACCACAGGCGCCCTCCACAACGCCC
>CAUYTI010155918.1:0-11456 GCA_963575145.1 Galago senegalensis | reverse complement strand
GTCCCAGCTACTTGGGAGGCAGAGGCAGGAGACTCGCTTGAGCCCAGGAGTTGGAGGTTGCTGTGAGCTGTAATGCCACGGCACTCTACCCAGGGGGACAGCTTGAGGCTCTGTCTCAAAAAAAAAAAAAAAAAAAGAAACCCAGACGTAAACCACAGCTGGGAGAGTAGAGCTAAACAGAGATCGTTTTTTAGTTACCCTATATTTTCTTTCACATTTAATTCTTTTAATGTGTAATAAATTGATTTTTGTATAGGGATCCATTCTCATTTTAAAATGTGGATAACTAATTTTCCTAGCACAACCTAGCTCATTAATTTTTAGCCACTTACTGTCTGTTGTGTGCCAGTGCCAGGCCTTTGTACCACACACACCCTGTGGATTGTTTTGAATGGAAGGTCCTGAATACTAGGGATTCATTTAGGAAATAAAATTTACCTGGTAAGACCGGGCGCAGTGGCTCATGTTTGTAATCCTCGCACTCTAGAAGGCTGAGGCAAGTGGATTGCCTGAGCTCATGAGTTCAAGACCAGCCTGAGGAAGAGCAAGACCCCATCTCTAAAATAGCGGGGGTTGTGGTGGGAGCCTATAGTCCCAGCTACTCAGGAGACTGAGGCAAGAGACTCACTTGAGCCCAAGACTTTGAAATTGCTATGAGCTATGACATCACAGCACTCTACCAAGGGTGACAGTGAGACTCTGTCTCAAAAAAAAATTATCTGATAAAAGTATTTAGGGGGACTACTATGGCAACCAAAGCTACTTTGGAAGAGGAAGAGAGCAGTGGTGCACAGAAAGCTGTTATAATTCAGGCCAGTAGAAAGAGTTGGATCCAAGAAATATATTGTGGAGGTAGAAATATTCATCCAGCAAACATTTGTCAAATTACTACCTATAATTTTGCCAGGTATAAAGTGCTCCCATGTATAATGGGCATCCACGTTTTTGGCCCAAACTTTCAAGAAAAAAATCTTTTGCTTTGTTTTTTAATTCTAATTTGTATTTCTTTATATTTACATACTTTTTTAATATTATGAAGTCATTTTAGCATTTATTTTTTAACATACTGTGCTACAAGCTTTATACTTTTGACACATAAGCATAATTAAAAGAATTTAAAATGTTTACATAAATACAGAATTAGTACTATGTATGGTGTGCATCCTTATTTTTCCCTTAAAAATTTGAGTGAAAAAGTACACATTGTACATGGAAAGTATTGGTATGTAGTCATGATTCTGGAACTAGAGATAATGTGAAAAAATGAATCATATATGTCTGCTGTAGATAGGTGCTCTCAGTATGTATCCTGTTTAGCTTCATTTCCCTTTATTTAGTGAACCTTTCTGATATGTTAGATGTCAAATATTCTTTTCAAGTATTGTCTATCCCACTTAATTCTGGTATATGTGAATACAGGTATGTGTGAATGCAGATATGTGCTCAGTATTCATGTATATGTGCATGCATTTATTCATTCAATACGTTAAAACCACCATATAAAAGGTACTGTGTTAGGCTTTGGAATACAAAGATGAAAGAGTTATTTCCTGCTATTAAGTTATTTTCAAAGATCATGGATGAAGGCTATGTGTGGTGGCTTACACCCATAATCCTAGCACTCTGGGGGGCCAAGGCAGGTAGATTGCTTGAATTTGGGTGTTTGAGATTAGCCTGAGCAAAATGAGACTCTGTCTATACTAAAAATAGAAAAATTAAACAGGCAGGAAAATTAAACAGGTGGCAGGTGCGTAGTCCCACCTACTCAGGAGGTTGAGGCAGGAGGATTGCTTGAGCCCAGGAGTTTGAGGTTGCAGTGAGCCAGATTGACGCCATGGCACTTTAGCCTGGGCAACAGAGGGAAATGCTGTCTCAAAAAAAAAAAAAGATCATGGATGAAGACATAAAATAATAATCAAAGCAGGCCATCTACCTTATAGCATATGTTTTTTATAAAGTATTAACAGCTATAATATGTCAATATAATTATTGACTTACGAAGATCAACCATTCTTATATGTTATTTCTTATGTTTTGGAGTTTTTTGTGTGTGATAGTGAGCTATACTAAGTTGTCTTTTCTTAGGTTTATCATTGGAAAGAACTCATGTTCCCACAGCATTTTGTTCCTTTCTCTATTAGAGTCCCATTACTTTCTATTATAATTATTGTTTACTTATCTCTTTTTCAATTTTCAATAGATTGGCACTGCAGGCCAGAGCTTTGTTTCATTTATTTTTGAATCCCCCTAATTCTACCATAGTGTCTGACATAACTTGGTTGGATGGATTTTATGTAACTTATTTAGAAAGTTGTTATTATTACACATGCTAGCCCTTTTGTTTATTAGAAACATTTATACTGTTTCAAAATACATCTATGTGGAAAAACTTAATTGCACTGTACTGCATGGCTTGGTTATCTTGACTCACCCTCACTTCTCTGAAAACAAATTTGTTGTTGGTCCAAGCAGCTGAAGAAATGGTACCCATGAAAATAAAATTAATCTCAATCTACCAAACATCTGCACCTAATTTGTTTTTCCTTTAGTACCTTCAGTTTAATCCAAGAAAGTCATCGGCCATACCTTTTCTGAGCTCTTCACAGAAGATATCTAATTGTTGGAAATGTTTTGCTCCAGGGAGGCTGCCATTTCTCTGACTTCAAACACATTTATTTGTTAATAAGGATAAAAAAATCTTTAAAAATGTTTCTAAATATTAATAGTTAATGCATTTTTAATCTTCCAGGAGGTTATTTATTTGGCTTCAAGAAGATAAAGACTTCCTACTTTGAAAAATTACAACATGATAAACACAAAAAATTGAAGACCCTTTAGATTGTGGCTACTCTGTGCCTATTTTTCTTTTAAATTCACAGACAATTCTAAGTTAATCTATGAAAACTGAATATTAATTTTCAGTTTTCAAGATACACTGTTCCCATGTTAATGGCTTATAAAAAGCAAAGTAAAAGTTTCAAGCTCTAAAACTTTTAAGGAAAACTTACACTAGCTAACATTATTAGGTTTCCTTATTTTGCACATGCACACACAAACACACCAAACCGTCTGCTCCTCAGTGCCCTTCAACTCTGTATTCTCCCTCAGTACATATATGCATCTATCATAAATACTACCACAGTCTATGGCGATTTTATTTATCTAGATCTCACCCTCAGTAAAGCTATTTAAGGGCATAGGGCATGTCTTATTTGATTTTATAAATACAGTCCTAGCACAGCTCCTGCCATTTAATAGAGACAATATTTGTTTAAAATATATGAATGGATGAATCAGTACATGTGATTACCAGATGAATTTATTACTAAGGGTGTAGACTTCAAAACTGTTGGCGTTTAAATTAATAGTTATATTTATTCCTTTTTATTATCCACTCCCCCCTTCTTATAATTTTGTAAGCAGGAATTTTACAAGACTTTCTGTGAGCTTAATTTCTCAACAGGTAACGATCTTATGAAATTTCTTCAACTATAAAATGGAATAATGCTGCTCCCTACTTTCTATACTGGAATGATGATGAATCCCTAGATATACTGGGGTGCTAAAAAACATATACACATTTTAGGAGATCTTGTTGGAAGTAAAATTGATCATTCCCCAAAACTGAATGAATTGCAGGAAAAATAAATGTGTGTGGCATGTCTAAGTACACTTCACCAGTAACGGTACCTTCAGTTCTACTTTGAAAAGTAATACAAAGAAAATGTCACTTAAACTGTGTACATTTTTTCAGTACCCTCTCTATGTATAAAGCATGTGTTTGTATAGTTACAAGGAATACAAGTGTTATCAATTTTATTCCCATTAGTCATACTGGTCATACTGTAGTATAGGTATAAATATCCAGTTACTCTTCAGGGATCAGTAAATGTCAGAGATGGAAAGCCACTTTAGGATCTTCTTGTCCAAATGATTTGTCATCAAATGAGGAAAACCCTACTCCCCGTTTTATTCATTCATTTATTTATTTATTTATTTATCTATTTTTGAGACAGAGTCTTACTTTCTTGTCCCCCGTAGAGTGTCATGGCATCATAGCTCACAGAAACCTCAAACTCTTGGGCTCAAGTGATCTTCTTCCCTTATCCTCCCAAGTAGCTGGGACTACAGGTACCTACCACAACGCCTGGCTATTTTTTTTTTCTTTAGAGATGGGGGTCTCGCTCTTGCTCAGGCTGGTCACAAACTTGTAAACTCAAGCAATCCACCTGCCTTGGCCTCCCTGAGTGCTAGGATTATAGGCACGAGCCACTATACCTGGCCCCTATTTCCCTTTTTAATTCCTTTCTCCTGAATCATTGTATTCATTATTCTCTTTTCCTTTGCATGTTCCTGGAATGTTCCTTATCTTTATTTTAAATTGTTTTAAGTTTAGACATAAGAAGGGAGAATATAAAAAAATTCAGTTACATAATACCTAGAGGATATAAAACTGAATATTCTTGTTTCAGAATTTTTAAATTAAATAACTGTAGATGCATTAGAAATCTATCTTCCAAAATTTCATTCTCCCTTTCCCTGCCTCCGCAGTCTGTCTTGATTTGGGTGACTTTAGTTCCTGTGCATATTTTTCTGCCTTTACTACTTATACACACACAGACAAACACTTATGTAAAGAGAGAATATTATTTCACATGCATGAAATTTTCAAATAAATGGCATTATACTATGTCATTACTCAACTTGCTTTTTTGACTTAACATTATGTTTTTGAGATTTATTCATGTTGAAACAAGAATAACTACTTCACAAAAGATTGGGGGTGGGGTCTTGCTCTATTGCCCAGACAGGAGTGCAGTGGCACAGTCACTGCAACCTCAAACTCCTGGGCTCAGGTGATCCTCTTGCTTCAGTCTCTGGAGTAGCTGGAGTTAACAGGCACGAGCCAGTGAGCCTGGTTTGTGATTTTGATTTTTTGTTTTCAAATTATTTTTACTGATACTTTTTTCTTACCTAAACATTTTATCAAATTAAGACAAACAAAAATATGTAAGGAGAGACCTCTTTGACAAACATATTTTTACTTTGTTTTATATTGGCTGGTATAGAATGTGACTTGTTTGTCTGGGGTTTGTTGTTTTTTATGAAGTATAAGCTAAACCTAATTTATCTGCCTTACCCTTTTCTTGGTTCTTACATTTTCTTACTCTTCTGATTCATTCACATATTGACCACTGTTCCTTTTAGAATTTTCTCTTAACTCCAGTTATACTGCAGTAATTTATTTTTCTCCTACTTCATTTGTTTTCCTTATTGACTCCTTTGTTTTGATTCCCAGAAGTTTTGCCTCTCTGTATTCCTCCTCTCTCAATTCTCACATGCTCCCATAACTTTCAGCTATTTTTCTCAAATCTTTGTCTCTAGCCTGAACTTCTCCCCCTAATTCCAGATTTACATTTCCATCTAACTTCTAGAAATCTCTATCTGTATATCTTTCCCCAACTGTGAATTTCAGTGTATCTGAAATAAGATCTTTTCTTTTGCCTTACAATCAGTGTCTCCTTCTGATTTTTTAAAATAATTGAGGTAGAATTTATATAAAATAAATTATTTTAAAGTGAACCGTTCAGGGAAATTTGGTACATTTATAGTGTTGTGCAACCACTACCTCTGTCTAATTCCAAAGCACTTCTATCACTGTAAAGTAAAGCTTCTTACCCAGGAAGTAGTTTCTCCCCATTGTCCTCTCTCCCAGCCCCTGGCAACCACCAATATACATTCAGGCTCTGCAGATTTATCTATTATAGGTATTTCATGTAAATGGTACCATACAATATATGACCTGGTGTCTGGCTTCTTTCACTTAGTATAGTGTTTTGGGATTCATCCAGGTTGTCACTTGTATCAGTACTTCATTTCTTTTTATGGATGAATATTTTCTGTTGTATATTTAGAGAGAGAACATGATTTGTTTGCCTGTCATCTGTGCACGTTTGGGCTTACATTTGGGCTTTTCCACCTTTTGTTTATTGTGAACAGTGCTACAGTACTGCATGCATATTTTCTTTCTTTTTGTTTTTTTTTTGTACCTGTTTTCAATTCTTCCATCTGATTGTCCTTTATCAATTTATGATATTCTATTCTATTAGTCACTCAGCTTTAAAACCTGCATAGCAAGCCAGACATGGTGACTCATGTCTGTAATCCTAGCACTCTGGGAGGCCAAGGTGGGTGGATTCCTTGATCTCAGGAGTTCAAGACCAGCCTGAGCAAGAGAGAGACACCCCCCCCCGTACTAAAAAGATAGAAAAATTATCTGGGCATTGTGGTGGACGCCTATAGTTCCAGCTACTTGGGAGACTGAGGCAGACTGATCGTTAGAGGTCAAGAGTTTGAGGTTGCTCTGAACTACGATGACGCCTTGGCACTCTATCCAGGGCAGAGTGTCTCAAAAAAATAATAACTATATAAAACCTACATAGCATAGAGTAGGTGCTACATGTATATTGGTTGAATGAATTTGTTAAATTAATATTTGGAATGCATTATCTTTCACTTCTTTCTCTTTTACCTCTTTTTTGTAATCACTTGTTAACTCTGAATTATAGTCCGAACTCTGCCACTAACTAGTTGTGTAACTTCAGGCAAAACATAACCTCTTTATGCTTAGTTTTCTCCTCTGTAAAACAACTTTCTTGAAGTACAAACATAAAGCCAAAGACAACCTGAAAAATCCATTTTAACTTACAACAAAGGGCAAGTACACATACAAATTGTTCCCTGGAATTGACAAGAAGAATAACCAACCGAGAGAAAAATCAGCAAACAGTTCTCATTAAAAGAAACTCAGATAACCCTCAAGCTATGAAAATATGTTCAAATCTACTTATAGAGGAAATACACAAATTAAAACTATGTGAAGATATTATTTTCCACTTATCACCTCACTGTGTGAGGCTATGGATAAATAAACACTCTGATACATTGCTACTGGGATAGCTATCTAAATTGCCAATGCATAGACCTAGGAATCTCATTTCTGGTAATTTATTCTAAAGATAAAGCTGGTCAAGTAAGAAACTATGTACATAGGAGGTTATTTATGGCAGCAGTATTTACAAAAACAAGGTTAGAAGCAACCCAGATGTGCAGCAATAAGAATCTAGTTTAAAAAAACATGGTGTATTATACAGACGAAAACTATGGAACTATGAAAAGAATGACAACGTTGTCTATAGGTTAATGTGAAAGTATTTATGGGGCGGTGCCTGTGGCTCGAAGGAGTAGGGCCTTGGCCCCATATGCTGGAGGTGGCAGGTTCAAACCCAGCCCTGGCCAGAAACTGCAAAAAAAAGAAAAAAATATGAAAGTATTTCCAAGTGAGTAAGAGGCTGGTTAAAAATAAGACTATATGTAAAATTAAGACTACAAATAGCAATGAAAAAGACATAAAGCAGAGCATCAAAATTTATGAATGTAAAAACTTTCTAAAGACAAAAGTTCTCACCCAAGGTGAAGGTAGACAAAGGAATGAGGTAAATAATAGGACAGGTGGGAGAAAGCTTTTACAATGTACCCTTTTATATTGTTTTTATTTTTGAACCATGTAAATATAATTTATGCAAAAATTTTAAGGTACAAATAAATTATTTTAAAAATCAGGGCAGCGAAAGGTTAAAAGAAATAGGGTGCTGCCTGTGACTCAAAGGAGTAGGGCACTGGCCATGTATACTGGAGGTGGTGGGTTCAAACCCAGCCCTGGTCAAAAAATAAATAAAAAACTACAAAAAAAAGAAAAGAAATAGGCCTGTTTGAGCAAGACTGGGAAATTCAGAAAATTCCAAGGGAAAAAGATAGATGTAACTGTTAAGTTTACAGAAGATATAATGCCATAGGTAACAAATAGCAGACAAATTACTCTGCTAAGACAAATGATTAAACTGTGCAGCAATATTTAACACCCGAAGTATAAATAAAACACAAGCACAGGAGAACAGGGGTTACAAGAATAAGATTTTATATACACATTAAAATGGAAAGACTTCAATTAAAGCTGGTTTTTAAAGTGGCAAAAATATTTTAAACGGAGAGTGTATATTGTAAGTAGCCTCCTTTTTTTTTTTTATACATTCTCAATCTTTAGCCTTTCTATAAAATTAACAAATATCATCCCATCCATTTCAAGCAAAGTCATTTGTTATTTTGGTGATTTACAGAATATAATATATATATATGAAAACATGTTAGATCTGGGATTTGACTCTTTTATGTATCAGTAGATGAGCTGATACTGTTAAAGTGTCAGTAGGGACAAGGCACCATGGCTCATGCATATAATCCCAGCACTTTGGGAGGCTGAGGCAGGAGGATCACTGAGCCCAGGAGTTTGAGACCAACCTGAGCAACATAGCAAGACTGTCTGTAAATTCTAGGCATGGTGGCCCATGCCTGTAGTCCTACACACTCAGGAGACTGAGTTGGGAGGATTGCTTACGCCCAGAAATGTGAGTCTGCAGTGACCTATGATCACTCCACTGCATTCCAGCTTGGGCCACAGAGTGTGATCTTGTCTCTAAAAAACAAAAATGTGTGCAGTTTCTTGGACTCACACAATCTTAACATAATCATAATAGACTTCCATATATTAAATATTATCATTTGTTTATTAAACTTTTTGTTATGTAGATAAGACATGTTCCCTGTAGCAGAACGATTTGTGCCTTTCTCATACCTTTTGCTTTAGTAAATTAAAGATTTTCAGTGGGCACTACTGGGCTTCTCTGTGCCTGTATCTGCTCATTAATCCATTTTAAAACAATTTAATAAATGTCTACTCTATTACAAACTATAGCCAGTGAGTATCCAAAGAGTAAGCATTTAGTGGTACTTACAGTCCATGAGGTTTGGTTATTGATGCGCTGCTAAAAGAGGGCATCAAAAAAGTTGTGATATCCACAGTTACTTAGAAATGTTAAGTCTTAGCATGTGAAAGAACCCTTGTACTCTGGAATCTTAATGATCTCTCAGTTTCTGGCAGGAGATGGGCAAGGTTAGACAACACTTGCAGTTTACCCCATTTGACTTCACCCCTACTGAGGCTATTTTTTCCAGGGAAAGCAAGTCCTATTCTAAAGAGTCTTTGCTTTATTGTATTCCAACCTGTGGAGTTTCCAAGCCAGCATTGTTTGCCCTCCACGTATTTATTATAGAAACTATCTCTAAACCTGCCCTCTCATTTTCCAGTTTGGAAGCTGCTTTCAAAGATGTGGGATCTTGCATTCAAATTAATGTTCCAACAAGAACAGAGTTGATTTCTGCTTTGAAATCTAAGAATTGAAATCAAAACCTGTCCTTTGACATTTTGATTATTGTTCATGTACTTCTACTTGCATGGATAAACTGTGTAGTCATGAGGAATAACATATTAAGATATCTTGACTGGAAGTTTTCTAACATGGTTCTAGTATGAAAGAAACTTCAGTAAGCAGGTAGCCTCATAGCAGTTAGAATAGTTGTAAAGTGTCTTCAAGTTCTTCAAGACCACCTTGTCACTTACAGAGTTAGGAGTTATCTTGATGTCCTGATTCTCATCTCAGTGCTCTTGGTACTGCTGCACTTAACATACTTTCCTGAAGCTTATTTTCATCAGACTTTCTGTTCTTCTGGCCAAAGGTAATTCCCAAATCCATCTGCCCTGTCAAACCTCAGGCAGGGATTTGAACCCAAAGCTGTTTTCTTTAAATCCAATTTTTTTTATGTTATCATTCCTCTCAAACATAGTATTCAGATAGCCTTGAAGATGGTATTCTAAAATCAATGTGGCTCGCAGAATTTTGTTTTAAACATGATCATGTTTCCTACAATCATGTTTATTTTCTAATCGTCTTTATCTCTTCACTGACCCCCACTTTTACCAATTCATGAAAATACAAGCATCTGCTTTCCATGAATAGATTCACAGATCCCACAAGACTAGATTCCCATGGAAACCAATCAAAAACTAAAAGGAAAAGAAAGTGTTTATATTGAATTTCCCTGAGACCAACAGCTTGTTTTTCATTAAACTCATGCTGATTTCTTTTATACCATGGGCACAGTGCCAGGGAATATTTTTACGGCTGATAAAAAGGAACTTCAAGTCTATTTGCTTTCATTTAACCTTTTAGAGATTTAGTGTATAACATCAGTTCCAAAGAAAATTTGAGCATTAATTTTCTAACTAACTTCTTATGTAATAGGACTATATTTGTTCATATAATTTCCTCTTTTTCTTGTTTTCCTACTCATATTTTAGTGTTCAAAAAGGATGAGGGGGGATCAGGAGGCTTTTTTTTTTAATTGAAAGGACAGAGTTTATATATTTTTTTATGTTTTTATTTTTTTGCCAAGCCTGGGTTTGAACCTGCCACCTCTGGTATATGGGGCCGGTACCCTACTTCTTTGAGCCATAGACACCGCCCAGCTTTTTTTTTTTTTTTTTTTTGGGACAGAGTCTCACTATATCTACCCTTGGTAGAATGTTGTGGTGTCTCAGCTCACAGCAACCTCAAATTCCTGGGCTCAAACAATTCTCTTGCCTCAGCCTCCCAAGTAGCTAGGACTATAGGCGCCTGCCACAACGCCCAGCTATTTTGTTGTTATCGATGTTGTTATTGTTGTTGTTATAGTTGTCATTGTTGTTTAACTGGTCCGGGCTGGGTTCAAACCCACTAGCCCCAGTATATGTAGCCAGCACCCTAACCACTGAACTCTGTGTGCTGAACCAGATCAGGAGGCTTTTAATTCCTATAGTGTGAATATTGTTGGCCCCTGGGCACAACATATTCTGTGTGAGCAATCATAGTGCTCTTTGTACCTAGCTTTTACTAGGCACAAATGATCATATACAAATATGATAACAGAATTATAACCAAAATGCCAAAGTAAGGGGGATCAAGAGCACCAAGGAGTGGGTGGCTGGGAAGGACAGGGGTAGTTTTAAATAAGGCAATCAAAATATCCTTTACTGCAATAGTGACATTTGGAGCAAAATATGAAGGAGGTGAGGAAATTAGCTATGTGAGCATCTGAGGAAAGAGCAATCAGTCCAGACAGAAGGAACAGTCAGATTAAAGGCCTGAAGGTTGAGCACACCTGGAATATTTCAGAATAACAAGAAGGCTAGTATAAATTGGACTTACAATGAATATATGAGAGCTGTAGGAGATGAGGAAAGAGAAGAAACAGTGGCTAGATCCTGTGGAGCAGTGGTCCTCAACCTTCCTAATGCCACAAACCTTTAGTCCAAAGGGGTTGTGACCCACAGGTTGAGAAGCACTGCTGTGGAGCCTTGAAGGCCATTACTAAGAGTACTTTTTCACTCTGAATGAGATGAGAAGTCATTGAAAGGGTTTGAGGAAAGGAGTGGCATGATCTCAATTATGTATTAATAAAGAATCATTCTGGGCTCGGCGCCTATGGCTCAAGCGGCTAAGGCGCCAGCCACATACACCTAA